>JAVQJF010117509.1:0-20706 GCA_036023855.1 Gadopsis marmoratus
ATTAACAAAACTGTCCAATCCTGAGCCTGTATAGCTGTCACGTGTAAAATGAACTGAAGACCCAGTCGACCGGGTCTATCGTTCATTTCTGTCCAATCCTGAGCCTGTATAGCTGTCACGTGAGAACAACGAAACTCAAGCTTATGCGCATGCGCGTCAAATGAACCGCTTACTCTCTGAGAGGACTCGTTCCTACTAGTTCCTTTCAAACGAGTAGTTCAGTGAACGATTCAGTCGTGAACGACACATCACTAGTGAGAAGCATCGGGACAGATTGATCGGCCAGTTGCTGTTCCGCAGTGGGGATATTTGTACAGGAGGGGGGGGAATAGCTGGACTGTGCTCATGTGCCGTGGACCTGCTGCATGTGTTGCATTCATTTGTTCGACGCTGCCTTGGACTCGTTTGACCCTGTTCCCTCCGAACAAAAGTTGAAACACACGAGCTGAAACCTGATGCTGGCTCTGGACATTCTCAGTGGACCTTCACACCCAGACAGGTCAGAGTTGAGCTCAGCGCAGCCCCCCCCCCCACCCCCCGCCTGGACCCAGGGCCCAGTTTGGCTCCGATATGTCTCGTCGGTGTCAAAATCTATCTGGTTTGGTTCAAGTTCCACCCCATCAGCGTTTCACAAGAAAGCATTATCGACAGTTTATTAGCTTCTCTTCTGGTCTGTCCGGTCGGTTCCCGTGTTCCCGCTTTGTAGCGCCGCGAACGCTCATCTTAGAAAATGTCAGCGTGGCCCCCATCGCCACAGGCAGAGCTCCGCGACAAGAGGAGCAACACAAACCATAGTAGACCTTCTGTCATAGCAAACATTTTGACATGTGAGGTGTCATTAGTAACAGCTTTTATTTAGGTTAGCAGTCCCAGGGCTCCGCCGTCCTGCATGGTGGTTCACTGACATGGCTAGCTGCTAACAGCTATTGGTTCCACCTGTGCGCTTTCTCTGCTGCGAGATGGCAAGAAGTTAGCAAAACAGTTGCGCACGTTCTAGCAGACGCGGAGCAACTTTAGTATTCATTCGCGTTTCTGTCTCCCTGGCTGAGATGCGAGTCCAACATTGACTCGCCTTCTTCAGTATATGTTCGCGCTCAAATTGGCTAAAAGGGAGCTAGTTGCTACGCTTTCATTAGCTGGCTGCTAACTTTCTCTGCGATTCAGTGCTGAGCAGTTGAGCGGACATTACACCTTTTACTGGAAATGGGGTTGAGATAAGTGGTGAGACTGAACAATAAAGTAAACGTGCTTTAAACCCTTTTTAGAACGAGTTAACCGAGGTTGAATAGCTCTGTAGAGCTGGAGGTAACTGCAGAGTTCAGTGATAAATTCTGTTTGGCTTGTGACACCTTTTTACGTTACATGTGGTCATTTGATCCATTGTTTTGCGAAATAGCGTCGCTTAATGGAGCTTTAATGTTGCTGAATTATCAAGTATATTGATTTAATTTGTCGGGATGCCCCAGGTGAATTAGAAAAACTGAAATTTACAGGGAATAATGTCCAGAGAGCAGCAGCAACACATTTCCAATGTGCAGGGCAAACAAACACTATGTAAAGCAGCAGAATTTGTTGAATGAAGGAAAATTTAAGAATCACAGCTTTAACTGATTGTCTGGCCACTTGGGGGCAGTAGACCAAGCTGTAAACATTCATATTACCACCATATGTTGTGTTGTTAGTAGGAAATCATGTTTCTAGCCACCGGATTAATGTTATTCTGAAATCTTCTTTCCCTTTACACATAACATGTAGTCATTTGATTCATTGTTAATATTAAACATGTTTGATTAGTGTACTAGACTATGTATATATTTAATATTTCTCACCTCTTTGATTGAGATTGAATTTGATAACTATCCGAGCAGTTTTTGCAGATATAGTCTTGTCGCATGTTTTTAATTTACAGGAAATTGAAATGGCACTTTTCGTGCATGTTAAATTAAGGCAACTTGGAAATCATATCAGCATCTCCCTTTTGATAATCCTGCCAGAGCAGAGAATACAAATCAGTTTCAAATCCAGATTATTATACTGTACTACACTGTACTGTAGGCTGATACTAAGGGAGACATTCCCCAGTTTGACTAGATTCCATTCCACTGAGATTTGAAACAGAATTTTATCCTTAGCTCCAGGTAATCTATCTTCCAGCCTGACATATAGCATCCGCCCCGATTTCACCTCACCGTTCTGCAATGAGAGAGAAGCCACAATATGTTTCTAAATAGGCAGATGTGTTAACAGGAACACCTCCTCCTACCTGGGTGGGTTTCTAACAAATTGGTCCAAATAAAAGTTCTGCTGCTGCCAGCTTTGTCCGCATCTGTCTGAGTTACGTTCAACAGTGACATGTTTTTAAGCAAAGCAGAGCAAGCAGCACATCCAGTAGAACCGTGACCAATCCAAGACCGTTAGAAGTATGGGTTAGTAGCTTTCAGGTTTTTGGATACCCAGTGAAAATAGCAGTTCTCCACTTTTATCGTAACGTCGAGAGATCAAGCTGATTTCTTAAAATTGTCTTGTCTGACCAAATGTATCCAAAAACCAAATATATTAAATTTATGATCATATAAAGAAAAATCAGCAAATCCTCATGTTTGTATGGAACCCAGGAGTGTGACCTCCCAGGATTCATACCTTTGTAAAGCCAGAATAATTAATGTTTTGATCTCTGCTTGATGACTTAAACAAGTGGGATTATGAGGTCAAAATCAACATTGTATAATTTTCAGAACTAATGGATTAATTGAGAAACTGTTGCAGAGCTACTTCAGTTCCATCATGATATCTGACATTGGCCTTTGTTGTAACTATCCTCCAGCTATGTGACTTTTAAAGACACTGTCTCTTCTGAATGAGATGGTTGCCACCGCACACTGCACAATAACTTGAGGACTTGTAACGATATTTATAACAGCTGCCCCCCCCCTCATCCCTTTTCTCTTTCTGTCTCTCTGCTTTGGCTGTGGTTTTGTTTTTATGTGCTTTGAATGTGCGCCAGACATGTGCTTCCCATGACAGAGAGGACTTCCAGGGCGCTGTAAATGAAATCCATCATAGGGACCGTATTAAAAAGCGTTCACACAGCTCTGCTCCAGAAGCTCTCCGACTCTGACAGGCTCCATGCCAGGCGGCAGGCACAGCCCACGCAGCAGGGGAGGCGTACCGGTGTCAGCCGCCGGGGGCGTAACAGCGCTGGTTCTCGGACAACGTTAACCTCCTGCTGAGCCAAGGGGAATGTCTGCTGCAGGCCCATCTATTTCTCATAGAGTAATTATGTGCTGACATCAGGCTAGTGTGACAGTAAATGAGTGCAGTACACAAGGTGGGTTAGAGAGACAGAGAACACGCAGAGCTATTTACAGTACCAGCAGAGGGAGCCCATTGTTAAATGGCTTTATAATGACCCTAAACATGTTCTGAAAAAAATCATCCGCTATTAAATCCAACCATTAACCACTCTCGTTGCTGTGACTTTTGACATGCTGCTACCTTATTTGATTTAAGGAGCCCCTCTTTCCCTCGTTTGTGCGGCTTCCTATTACCATGATGTCACCTACAGGCTTCTATGTTTCCTAGTGCAACCCTCAGAATGTTGACATAATGTCCCCCAAATGTGCAAGATGTTTAATGTGGAGTCAAGCCAAGATTACCAGGCACTTTTCACCTTCGCTTTGTAATCCCCATGAACCCTGCACTGTGGCTCGAGGAGCAAAATGGGTCGAGTTAAAACGGAAGCAAGGTGAAGGGAGGTCGATTAGGTGATCAGCAGAAGATTCAAGTCCAGCTTCCCAAATATGAGAATTTGCTGATTTTCTCTGGGTTGATAGTTTCACTTAGAGCATCCATCGGCTGTCAGTCAGAGAACAGTGACAAATGCTCATCACAAGTTCCCAGGGTGTAATCATCAGTCAATCAAGGATATTCTTTGCACAATTATATAATATAATTATATTATAAAGTCAGCAAATGCTCACATTTGAGACACGGGAACCTGAAACACTTTGACATTTTTCCTTAATAAATTACTAAAATAGTTACAAGAACAATTCTCTGTGAATCCACTAATCAATTCCAGGACAAATTGTTTCTGCACTAAAAAGTTGAAATGGAATATGTTTGGTTTTTGGGTGGTTGATCAAAACAAGCCATGTGAAGACGTCTTGGGCTCTTGGAACTTGACATAAACATTTTTCACAATTTCTTTTTGACAGTTTATAGCGTAAAGGATTCATTGATGAATCAACAAAAGAATTCATAGAACAGTCAGAAATAACACTAATGATTGATCACAGACCTAGTGACGATGATGAAGGAGAGGGAGAGAGACGGAACGACAGCGGAGTTCATCGCTGTTGTCTCCAAGGTCATTTATGAAAGCATGTATGAATATATCATTCATCATTCTATTCCCAATCACCATTCTGTTTGAATTAGCATAAATTGCCCTCTCTGATTGGGGATAAATTGAATTTGTGATTTGCCTGTCAATCACCCATTATAAAATGAACAATGGCCATGAACATTAGCGACGTTCTCTCCCATTGGCTGAGGTCAGAATCAACCTTTGGCTCAGAAATTTACCAGGATCCTGTCTTCAGTCCAGTCAGAGCTCTGATTAAAGGCATCCTCGAAAGCTGGACAGAAATGGCAGTGGATGCATGCTCTTGATGCATGAAAAGTGAACATTTTTATTAGATTTTCTTTATCAGGAACACACTTCCATATGGAACTAGGGAAAGATTTTTTCGTTCTTTCGTTTTTTGTACCTTTTCTTGCCATTGTTTTGTCATAGTTCTGCTTGAAACAGGCCAAGTTAAACTCATCACTCTGCCCTAATTAATTCCACATGCTCTTATTTTAATCCCATTTCCTTCTAGAGGTTTGAGTAGGAACTAAACAGTGTCCACCCGACAATGCTGGAATCATCTCAAGTGTGACTCCTCCGCACATGTTTTTGCACCATTCAAGGGATTTTGCATGTCAAGGAGTCTCATTCAAGCTGCCAAAGGCGTTGTTTTTCATTTTCAATCATGACATGGTTTTTTTAAGCTCCGAGAGAATTGCTGTCAAACTGACTTTGGAGGGTGTCCTTGTGTGCTTCTCTTGCGCCAGCCGTCAGGCAAGAGTGACTAAGATTAGGAGTGCTCTTTACTGATGCGTGCTCGTATGTGCAGTCTGTATCCCATCTCAGTGAGGACCTATGCACACGTGGGGGGGGCATGGCCTCATCGAATGTGCGGATGAAAAGAACAGCATGCCATTTGTGTTGGAAAAGCAAAGATTGTTATGAATACATTATTTCATGGTTGCCTGTCAAGGAGTGAGTTGCGGTTGGCTGTGAGAAAGCAGGCTCAGGGGTCTAGTAAAGCTGGAACAGTTGTTGGTTTGTTTTGGTGGAACAGACTGAGGGGGGAAGAGAAGGGCTGGGATCGTGAAAGGGCAGTAGGAAAGGATGTCTTGACATCTGAAAATAACCGAGGAAGGTCATCTGTTCCCTGGGACCAGCAGCTCATCGGCTGTGGAAAATGCATTCAATTGGGAGTGCTGACCAAACCAGGAAATGATTCACTGTGAAATACCATCAGCAACTGTAAGCTGCCTCAGTTTAGCAGTGATTTAGGTAGACAGCTAGATGTCAAGGTGAAACCAGGCCAAACCTTGGTTGAAAAGGGAATGAAATATAGCTGTTGCATCTTAAGTAGATGTCTAAAAATCTTTTATTTTTCAACCAAATTTACCCCAGTTTGAATTTAGGCATCTCTTGACTTCCATATCACCAAATCAGCGCTACAAAATCCCAAGCTGGCGGTCAAGACCCCCCCCCAAAGAGGTGGTGAGACGATAAGAACAGAGCAGTATGGGAATCATTTGCACATTTATTTTTTTAATGTTCCTATAATCTTCAATTTTTTTGGGAATGACTTTCATTTAATCTTTTTCCCTCTTCGTGTCTCTTCTCATAACGAACAGACACGTGCAACCAGTGGTGATGGGTGACAAGTGGCCTTTGTTTTAAGGGATCACCAACCAGAGAGCTGACCTCTGACTCACAGGGTCCTAACTATTTGTCTTGTGACCCTTTTTATAGCCAGTCAGTGCCTACCTTCCACCCCCACCCCCCCATCACAAGCTGCATATGCCTGTGAGCTGTGAGGAGTTCAGCCAAACGTGTTACATTTTCAGGCTGAAGAGGTTAAACTCGCCAACATTTCACAAGCAAAAAAAAGCAAAGAAGTTTAATCAAATTCATCCCTGTTAAGATGTCTGGATGCCTTTTGACCTGCAAATCACTTAATTCATGCTTAGTGTGAATATGCTACACCACTGTATTCCAGTAAAAAAATCTAAACAATGGCTGCACATATGGAGTACATAATAGATTTTGTTATTTTTCCTACTAGGGAAAGCCAAATGGATTTTTTCAGTCATAGGTCTGTATCACATTTCAGTCACCCACACATGAACAAACACACACACACAGTCACATACACTCCTCCAACCTAGCACTTTATTGAGGCAATATAAATGGCACAAACTCTCCTTATACTGGAGCATAAAGGAACCTGATCATGGCCAGAACTCTGCTTTATTAAGACCTATGTTTACACTCTCCTTTATTGAACTTTTAAATAAGACCTGGGGTTCTGGTGCCACTTTTATCGCTCCCTTAATGCTTCTTGGTGGCTGTTCTGACATTCTAGCTAACAAAAGCCACTTACGCACTCCACACACCGTGGCTCCGCCACGCTCCAACTTTAATGTCTCTCCCAAACACGTGGGGGGAAAAAGATTTTGAAAAATGATCCGGCAGACTATTTCCACTAATATAATGCCATTTATAAGTGGGAATTAAATCTCATAGCACACCACATTAACAAAATGGTTATTCACTTGCAGACTTTGAAGTCAGGGAACCAAAACGCTGTGTGGTTGTGAACCTCGTCGTCAAAGTTGATATAGAGCATGCCACTGAAAAGGCGATGGCCGTTCCATCTGTGTGTGTGTGTGTGTGTGTGTGTGTGTTAGCCTCATAAATCGGATAACCGCAATGTGGACTTGACCTTTCTCTGTCAAAATCTTCTCTCCGTTTTTTTCCCTCATCTGTTGTGTTTATCCATCCCTACTTTTCACAGAGGTTGTCATGCATTCCCTTACTCAGCATGCCCACCTCCCCCAGACAGTGTGGTTTTCTAGGACTAATGAGGGTAGGATGCGTCTCCTGCTGTTGTGTGTGTGTGTGTGTGTGTGTGTGTGTGTGTGTGTGTGTGTGTGTGTGTGTGTGTGTGATGCCGTCCCGTCCTCGCCGGAGCCTGCTTCTCATCATCAGGCTGGAGCTGGCTGAGGACTGCTGAGCTGGTCACCTCTGGCTCTCCACTATCAGCCGGAGCGGCGCTGTGATGAACTCCAGAGTGGTGGTTTCCTCAGAGGAGAACCAGAACAAAGCTCAGCTGGGGAGAGCTGTGCATGACCGAGGTTATTAATGCTGGATAATAAGCAGACTCAGCAGTTTAGCTGGGTGAGTCATGCGTTTAGACGCAGGAGGGATGTGAACCTTGAAGAAAGAGCCTTGAATCTGCAAGTAATAACAATGTGTGACGAGCGTGTCCCCTTCAGTGTGTTTTGTGTTTGTGTGTGTTTTTGAAATGGGATTCAAATGCAAAAAGTAACAACGTTTTTAGTTCAAAACACGCCATAAATTATGCTCAGACCGCACGCAAAACTCCTCACAAGTCCACCGACATCCTCAAACTAAATCTGTTTCCCTGCTGTTTGGAAACGCTCGATGGAGCATCAGAAGACAACGAAACAAACATTTGATTTAGGATGTTTGCACTGAAACGACCCCTGCTGTTTTAGTAAGAGACCCAAGCTCTGAAATAGCTTCCCCGTTGCGGGGAGTTGATTACAGCGGGAGCCCTGTTAGCAATGTCCTCCAGCAGCTCACTATTGCATTCTTACTCTCTGTGTGCTCATGATGTAGTATTTAGGGCGAGTTCAGCTTCTGTCTCAGCTGTAAGTGGAAGGTTAGCTTGGGATAGTGGCCACTTGTCCTGCCGCCTCATCTCCTGCCGTCACGCTCGGGACTCATCAGTATTGGATTTGGGGACGAATATATTCTTAAATGACTCGCGGATTTCGGAGGCTCAGTTAACAACCCTGTAAGAACAGAGAGAGAGGAGAGAAAAGCATGCTGGGAACAATGTCCCCAAAGCTACGTCTAATCCCTGCACTGCACCCTGGACACTAGCTCTGTGTTAGGAGTTATCACTGCAGCAGCAGCAACCCCACTTCCTCTGTTCCTGAAGAACTGTGGAGATTTCTGCAGCTTGGGTGGCAGAGGGGGTGTTTACGGTTTCGCTACAAGCTAACGGTTCTCATTGCTGCTGATTAGTTCTGTTGCATTCATGTCTTAAATGGTAGAGGAGACAGGCTCCATTCTACTGACAGCCTATACAAAGGCAGTGGACATAAGGCTGAGGAAGGGCGAGGATGCATCGGAGATGTCATTTTGTGAGCGTAGATAATTGTTAGTTAGGGAAAACAGAAACATTCAGAGAACATTATTTGTGTGCTGTGATGCAGAAAAGTCAAATAAGAATGCTGCGATTTAGTTTAAATGACACGCTACATTACAAGGCAGCTGTACTGTCAGGATGTGTCCATATGCTGTTCATGAACACCAGCCTCAGGCCTTTAATAGCGGGGAGGAATTCATTATAAGTATTGTTTGTAGGAAAATGTTTCCATTGTTTGCGTCCACAAAGACGGACATGGTCTGGTTTCACAGATGCTGAGAGAGTTTAGAGTAACGGTGTTCTGTGTATTCTCTCATGGTATTTCTATTTTCTTTTACAGGGCATCTTTTGAGCACGACTGTTCAACACAGACCAACAGCAAAGCAGAAACCCTATGGGACTACAGTACCTCATCAGCTTGTTGGACAAGACTGGAAGCCAATCAGCCAGCTCAAATCCCAGGTGAAGAGCTGCAGTTGCTGAAAATGAATCTTGTCTTTTTGTTCTGCATGTTGTCTTAAACATCCATTTGTCTATGCTACACTGGTCCAGATACGTTGACATTGCTGGTTGCGCTATCACGGAATCTGGTATTGACATCCATGGTCCAGTGCGAATGATTCCTAATGACTTTGGTTACCTCTTCACCTTTGGTCTCGTGCCGTCAGTTCAACGTTTATTTTCATGACATTTACTGTAGCACCAGCAGAAGGTGAACATTTCCACCTGCACCGCATGAAAAATCAAAATGTACACAGGTGATTCCTCTGCTCTCTTATTATTTTGGACACTTTGGACAGAGCTTTCTTTGTGCACCACCATGAGACCAAACCGTTGCACACATGATGCTTTCACTATCCAGTGTGAGTGATTTTAATGATCCTATCACCAATCACATTTTTTGACCCCACTAATGGGAAGGCACTTAGTGGGAGTTCAGACCTAAAACAGCACTGCATTAAAACAACACAGGGGGCTGTGTTGTTTGGGGGGCGTGTTCCTTCAGGTACCAGTGAGACAATGAAAAGCGATCCAGGAAGTCCGGTTTGAGTAACAGATCCATGAGTTTCAGGGCTTATCAAAGGCCAAAACACTGCACAATGGTTTCTAATCCTCTGAAACAGGGTTTTATCATGACGGCAACTATTTTAGTTTTCATTGTGACGTTCAAAAGCGTTCGCAACAGTAGAAATGCAGCGTTCACGTTACAAAGGACAGGAATGTGCCCTTGCACAGATTTGACTGGCGAGCGCAGCGCCTTGCTGGATGATGTCACACTGTTTTGCAGCAACAGTTGAGCCACGTTCAGCAGTCACCCGCTGCGATGACACCCACACTGCGTTGCTGGGACGTGGTCTGGATGTGGCTTTAGAACTGTATTATCGCAAGTATGCGTCTTGCACGATATTAAACCCCAGAATAAATGTTAACACTGCATCTTGAATTTAGAACTGAATATATATCTGAACTATATCCAATCAAGTGGCTCCAAATCCAAACTGTGTAAATATTCTGAATTTGAATCAGCCAAGTTAAAGGATGCAGGACCACATGCAGTCAGGCAGAGACAGCAGTCATTGCCTCTTTGTGCTCAGTTCAGTACATTTCAAGCACAGCTGTACAATATCTGCATCTCAGAAAGGAAGAAAACACTACACAGCCCAGTGGAACATTAATTAAATGTTTGAAATCTGGGATCCTTGGCTGGGTTTGGTGTTATAATCCCAGACTTTATAAAAAACAAAATACATGGCTGCCAGGCAGTTTCACAAACACAGCTTGCGTTTCCAGGTTGTGTTATTGAGTCAATTAATTTGTGAATTAATTTGTTCTGGCTTAGCCAAACAGACAAGGTTTCTTTGGGATGTTATTACCCCGATAAACAAAACAAAATTTCAGATCAGTGACTTAAAGAACGCTCACAATGAAGGTGAAATTAAGTGCTAATTTGAATATATCACTCGTTTAATAACAAGCCCAAACATACAGTATCCATATTTTCCCTGACGGTATAAATCTCAGTTGTCATAAACGGTATGCAGTGCGAGGGAGGTCGAAGCATGCAAAGCTGCCTGAACAGCAGATAGCAGGAAGTGTAGTCCCACATGGCTTGTGCAATGATACTGCCTAAAACCTTAAGTGTTCTGCTTCCATATCCTCTAATGATCCGCTAGACATTCTTCTCCATGGGGGGTGATGGATGACTTAAACCAGAGCAGCGCTCCTTTCTACAGTTGACCCAGATTGAACTGCATGTGTGAAATATGTTTGTGTGTGTGGTTGCCAAGCGATATGGAGAGCGAGAGACAGAGAGTGTTTTTTTTTTGTTTTTTTTCTTTTCGTGTTTCTGTGCCTGAGTGAGAGCACAACACACGAGAGGAGAGAGGTGAGGTTGTGTGTTGGCATGTGTATGAGTGTGTGTGTGTGTGTGTGTGTGTGCGCGCTCGAACAGCGCGACTGACAGGAGTGATGTACGGCTCGGTGCCACTTCATCTGACTCTAACAGAGACGCATGGTTTCTCTCAGTGTTGTAACTCAGGGGCGCGAAGGCTCGTGGCTTTCTGCAGGATTAATGTCAAATGGAACAGAAACATAAAGCTAATCCTCTCCGCTCTTGTTCTAAGACTCTGTCGCTTCATAAGGATTTCTGACTGCTCTCATCAATTGCAAACAGTCGTCGGGCATGTGTTCTCACTGCGCTGGGTGGCTCAGTCACACTTTCATCAGCATTGTAATGGAGAACTATTTGCTGTTTTTTTTTATTGCCACACACGGCACCAGTTTGATTTATTTTCTTAGATTTACATCACGCTAACTAATGCTGCAACACTTGAGCAGCAACCGCCTCTGCTCAATCAAAAATCAGCCTGCCTGACTCCAGAACTCGTCTTTCTCATCCCTCTGTTCTGTTGTCTCCTCAGAGTCACCCTGCATCACTGACGCTCCTGATTGAAACGGAAGGTGAACAGCTGCTCTTGGCTCTGGAGAAAAACGAGTAAGTGTCCCCTCCATTCGTACTTGGCCTTAGCTCGGAACGGAGTGCTTTCTGGACTACAAATGGGTGACATATGCACTGCCCAGGGGCTACAGCTGGGGCTGCAGCCAAGTTGTGTGTCACACATAACAGCCAGGGAAGGGGAAGGAGCGTGTCTTTCCTCTCTCTCGCTGCTAGTGTGGGCATGGCAGTGCTCTCTGCGCTTTGCTCTTTCTCCTGTGCTGAAACAAAGACTTGAAAGAGAGAAATTCCTGAATACATCAGCCATTCGTTGATGAAAACTGACACCTTCCTCCTCCTTCTCCCTCCATCGTTTCATTTGATCTGTTGGCATAACACAGGGGAGAAGGAGGCTATCTTTGAACACAGCACACACTCTTCGCTCTGTATATTAAGATACCGTCAACACAGTGTCAGCCAAGGGACTGGCAAGGACAGGGAACATCATTTGAAACAGATCAGGTTATCGGAATTGGTGCAGTTTGACAGAGACGTGGCTCGGGAATCTGTTTGGGGGGGAATATTTGTCATCTTTGCATTTTTACACAAGGGCTGACTGAATGTGGCCTCGGTCACAGACAAGCTCTGAGTCGAGTGTATTGCTGAGAAAAATGGGACTTGATTGATGGAGCAATATGTTTTCCATTCAGCTCTGCCGCCACACATGAGCAACCAGGAACAAGCAGAGCTGTCTGTGTGATAGAGAGAAAGGGGGAGAGGGAAGCAAACAGAGAGCGGATGGGTTTTTATGTCAGAGTCAGCCATGAATCTCACTTGTTTCCCAGACTTAATATATGTAAATTCCACCTGCAGACTGCGGGACAAAGCTTTCAACACCAGCGACTGCAATTTTATGCCTTAGCCACTTTGAAAATATTTTGATGGGAAATCACACTCAGTCTTTCTGTTGAATAACATTCCAGCTTTGCACAGGTGGGGATTTTGCAAAGCTGACTTGCAGATTGTCAAATTTTTCACCAGGCCCCATTTCTACTAACGTTCACACATTTCATTTCAAAATGGGAACTGAACTTTTCCCCTGTCATCAGCTGCGGTGGAAAAACAACCGGCATTCCCATGCGTTGCCTACATGATCCTCATCCAGCATGGCTGTCATCGTTGAAAACCCGGGCCAAGAGGAACAAACACAGGCGATGGAGAGGTGCAATCGAGATCTTTATAATAAGCTTGAGCATGATGGAAAAGCCTTTACTCAAACAAACCTCCGTACATTCCAAATACCAATCAGTCCGAATTTGCTCTCAGCACTTGCAGCAAGTCTGCAGAACAAGGTTACTGCTGGCAAGGGATTTTCATCATCTACAGATCCTCACACCCTTCTCCGATAAGTGAAAATACCACCATCCAAAAAAATAATCAAAATGGAAGCTACTTTATGCCGTGCGTGTTTGACAAGGCAAGTCACAAATAGGACATGGGTGTGAAGAGGGTGCGTGTTGTCGAGTGAGTTTGCGTCGCGGACCAGCGCACCGGAGCCAGGACTGAACCTGCTGTGCTGACATGAAAGTGAGGCTTCTTGTCGGAGGTTGCTGGCAGCTGCTGGCTGTGCGCCGCTGATGGAATCCAGTTGTTCAAACACAGTAGAGGAGGGAGAAAATGTGGTCCAGAATGAAATGATTTGAATTAAACCCCCGGATTTATTTTTGTTTTCCCCGGTCCTCGTTAATAAATATCGCTGGCAACGACGCACGAGCGGGGAGAGCTGCACAGCTGAACGCCATCATTTCTGCCATCTATTGAGAGGTGAACGTGCTTCGTGTGCGTCTGAACCCGCATCACCCCTCGAGTGTAACAGAGAGGAGTAGAGGTTGACTAGGACAGCTGGGGTGCATGAATGTTATGCTTGAAATGACTTTATAGAGATGGCCATTGGCTGTTTGTTGTAAAACTTAAATCATCCTTAATTAACTACAATTAAATGGTTGAACTAAAGGCCAAAACAATAGCAAGAGCCATCGCTTAAGTCTCTGTAATAATGTTACTTTGGCTTGGCGACTGACTTATTGAGAAGGTTAGAACGTTGACATTTGAAGGTCTTATGTTTAACCTTGAGCTTGATCCCTGTTGTAACAGTGTTGGCCCAATAAACCGATCGTCTGAAAGGCCAGTCAGCAGCTTCACGGAGTGAAAATCCTCCTCACTGAACTACACACGGAACAACAAGTCTGACTTTTATGCCCTTTTCAGTGTCTGAAACTTAAATTTTAAGATCTGAGTCAGTTTTATTCATATTCATATTCATTCACATCCATTTGAAACCAGCAGCAGCACTCTGAGCCAACCCTTACCATCAGTCCAGACAAATACTCCCAAAAGAAGTCATAAACTATTGACTTCATACTATGTTATTTCTCCTCATGATATTTGTGTAAAGTAAGTCACAATTTATCATATTCCTCCGCGGCATCCTCTCATTGACAATGTCCAGTTCGGAAGTAACATTACTATGGTGTTTCTGCTCATCTGAGAATGCTGTTTGGTATGTCTACTTGTAAAAAGTCACAGTCACTTACTCTGATGGTGAGCTGTGTAGTGTCGGTGGCACTGATGACATTTGGAAAGCCTGCAACATGATGAAAACTATTCTTGACAGTACAAAGCTGGTGTGTTTGTGAGCCAGTATGGAGCAGTCGTTGGTGCGTCTGCTCCTTGGCATCAAGGACTGCGGAAGCAGGAGAAACAGGCGTCGGATATTCCTGCAACATCCCCGGACACCCTTTTGAAAGCAGCCTGTTGTCAGCATGGAAAGGGCATGCGCTGCCTGGGGCAACATGCCAACCGTGTCAACTTCCCTTCCCGAATTATGGTTCAAAAGATGGCTGCCTAAAAGATCAAGGCCCTCTCTGTGTGGAAAGGCTGCGATTTATGTGTTGCTGCGTCGTCAAATTCAAAAACCTCCGAATAAGAACATTGATTTGTTCAGGTCTGTCATCCAATCGCCTAAGAGTATGAACATGAAATTAACATTTCTTTAGCATGACTCGGCAATTAATGATGCTTGCTTTTATTTGTAAAAAAAGCAATTTTTGTGTGCATAAACAAAGGCATCTGCAGATAAACTCATGAACACTCAAACATGAAGGACACATTTGACAGGATTGGTTTCAACTACCAGTATTTGTGTAAGCAATGTATTTTTCATACATGATTTCTCTCTGACAAACCAACAGTGAATAAACACATGAAGTGCATGTTGGGAGTAGATGCATTCCAATGCCAGACATATAAACCTTTACATTTCTGCGTCCGGATTACAAATATGATCAAAATCAAGTCATTTCTAAATGCTGTGCTTTCTCTGTTCGTACCATAAAAATATGGCATATGAAGCTATTAAAACATCCCGAAGGCATTGTAGGCTTTCACCCAGGACACTGAACTAGAGCTGGAAAAGCTCTAGTTGTCCGTTTGTGCATGATGAAGCAACATGTTCACGCAATTGCCACAAAGAGATTGCTCACAAGATGGAGCCTGATCACTGTCATCTGCTGCAGCGTCGGATCCCCGGTGGCATCTCATCATCTCGGATCAATTTAGCTAGTAGCTGCACGTGGCCCTTGCTTTGTAAAATAGAACGTTAGTTCTTCACCTGACTGTTAAGGTCCTTTTTATTACATTTCAAGGCAAGACTGAACCCATTTGCTCCCACTGAGCAGGCGTAGGTGTGTGAGTGTGTGTACGTGGGTGAAAGAGACCTTTTATAAAGCAGGTTGTCCTGCTCAGGTAGAAGAGTCCCGTGTGCATATACACACATCCATTTACCATTTCATATATGTGTATTCATTTCTTTTCATTTATTCAGTTTCTTGCTTCTGCTTGGGGGACAGAAACCCTGAAGCTTGTGCACATCTAGATCAATGGGGGGACAGTTGTTGAGCTTTGACCGCTGGGTATGGAACGACTTCTGACCAAGCTGTTCCAGCAACCCTTGCTGCTTTGTGTCTCTGACTGTGAGGCCTCCAGGCATATCAAGATGAGTCCCAAGCTGAGCAGGCAGCATGCTCTCCATCCGTGTTTTCCTTTCTAATGGACAGCAGGCTCACTGAAAGGAGGCCTGGGGCCCGTCAGCTGGGTGGAGTTGTTCTTGGTCGCCTGGACATACAGGTTTCTCCCTGCTGATCATGTTTTTTAGCCTTAAGCGTAAGGGACCCGGATTGGAGGGTTGGCTATCCATCTTAAGGAGTGTTTTGTGCTGCGAGGCAAACCGACACAACGGAGCGCACACAGATGTGCACACACTTCAGTCTGGCCTTTTCCCTGGACAGAGGGCCGACAGAGGATGTGTTTCCTGAGTGGAAGGCCTGGCTGCAAACTTCTTCTATCTCTCTGGTGTTTGGAAGAACAATAAAATTCAGCCTGGACCAGATCCAGACACAATTTGTCCCAGTTTGCGTATTGTGTTTCAAGGATGTTATTTGACTCCATATCTCAGGCTGGACTGCTGCTGGCCTGTGACATGCTGCTTCTCTCAACGAAGACGTCCTCGTGTGTCTGACCGAAACGTGGACAGGAAACTGCCTCTCCGGGGAAACCAAACAAACAGAAGGCTAAAGACGCTGCACAAATTAACAACCCGTTCTGGAAAAAAGGCATTTCTGTGACCTCCCTTGTAAAGTTATTGTCCTCAGCTGCTGAGCCACACACAGATTGTTGAAGGAAAGTCGAACCTAATGACACCAATGGGGATCAAATCCTTCCTCTTGTCATCAAGCCAGTAGTGAGACAAGGATTGCATCAAATCCTACCCTCCAAGTCATTAACAACCATTGAACCACATGCTCTTTTCTTGACTTTACCCTTTTTCCTTTAAAGGTGAATTTTTGTATTAATTGGCATGACGCTTGAACAATGTATTGAGGTTTAGTGGGTAATCTAGTTAATTAGTATGTCATTAGACCAAACATGACTTGTTGACCCTAGTTCCTACCCGTAGACTGGTTAAGACAGAAAGCCCAGCGTTTCCCAAAGGAGGCAGGATAGGAAGATAAAACTGGTGATTTGAAGTCTCCATCCACTGTGTGTGTGTGTGTGTGTGTGTGTGTGTGCTCGTCCGGCTATGCTCCTGTAATCACTGAGGAGATGCCATCTAATGAGATCCTTGCTCCTGATTATCTTATCTGAACCCAACTGGTCACGTCTGTGCCCGCCGTCAGTGCATAATCAACTTGTCCTCTGACAGCCAAGCCTATCCGGGGAAATAGAGATGCATGCACAATTAGATAATGGGCGATTTAGTCACTGGCAGGCATGTACTGTACTTTACAGTGAAAGTAACTGTGGACAGGGCTCAGAGAGCGCCACTAATCACTCAGCTAATCATCAGCATGAACAGAAATACTTCCATTTGTCAACACAATGCTCGTTTATTCTCTCTTCTGAGGATAAACATACACATAAACTTTCTTTCATCAGCACAATTCTCTCTCACACACCCACACACACCCACACACACACTCCTAAACTTTCAGAACCACCAAACCTTACTTCCAAGAGAAGGATGCAAGGAGGTTAACTCTATTCTTTGTACCTTTCTAGTTATCCTCGCGGCTGCAAGGCCATGATATACTGTGATTCATTAGTTTCAAAGACAAGCCATGGAAATGGGCTCATCTCTGTCCAGAGCCTGCGCCTTTTAACTACTTCCTTCAAAAGCGCCTTTAGAACGCCTTGTCCCTTCTTTCAAGATGAAGAAGAGTGAGATGCACATACACGTGTCCTTTAAAGTTCTGTTTTGTGTGTTTGTCTGTATGAATGTGTTTTTCTGTCCTAGAAGCCTTCCATGCCAACCTAACCTTCAAGCTTACGTCAAAGCCCAAAAGCAAACCCAACCCGTTCACCTGATGCCACTTCCTCTCTCATTAAACTGTATAGCATCTAAATAGGTACTAAAATTTAGTATTAATTCTTACGTTATAAATCAAAAGCATTTTGGGATGTGAGGTGCCTTTTTTCATGCTCATATATGTAAGTCTTAAACTCCAATTCAAGGTGAGCACAGAGAAACGTTCCCTCTTCAGCAGATCTCTGCACAGCGAAGGTCAAACATCCAAGTATAGTAGCAATAAGAAAAGCACATTTTTGAGTGGACAGGGACTTTAAGTACAATACTTGGAGCTTTAGACTCAGTGGCTTGTTAAAGAAGATTTTTTGTGCAGTGATAGGGCGCTTCCCCTCTCAACCATGAGGCTTTTTCCAGATGGACCACAGGGGTCTCAGGACTCCAGCTGGTAGATCTATTCCTCTGCCTCCGTTCCTTCACCGCAAAGTACACAGCCAACTGTAACCTACTGTCTCATGGGGACGAGCCATCACTCACTGCTTACCTTCACCAAAGAGCTTACAGATAAAGACGCCCTCTTTTTGCGATAGAGGTTGTTATTGAGGCTGGGTTTAGCAGTCTAATGTACATGCATTTAAAAGGTATAACAACAATTCAATTCAGTTACATTTTATTTATATAGTGCCATATCACAACATGGTTATCTCATAGCACTTGTTCATAAAAATGTGGGGATGCATTTCATGTTTCAGTAATCCATCAGATCGATCCTTAACTACCAAAATCAAATCAATTTAGGTAACTGCGGGTTTGGTGCCCTGATGATAGCTGATGAAGGAGGTGAAGTGGGTTTTTTTTCTTGTCTTCCACAGCTGGCATCCAAACTTTCCTCTTTAACTATTAGGCTGCAACCAGCCTGTCAGAAGCCATAGGAGCTGAGATTTACTGAGTGCAGGCTTAGGTTTTTTAGAAACAGACTGTGAGACAACCAGACAGCCCTCACCCATCTTTTGTATGAGTCATCTCTTAAGAGCCCTTTCTTGCATTATTATGAACCTGCTGTGCAAGATTTTGGTGTTAAAGTAATAATTCAAAGGCTTAACAATAACGCATTTTATTTTACCTGTCAATTCCAGTCATTTCAAACAGGCGCCCACAGGTCTTTTAAGATAAGATTGCATTAAAGGTTATGAACAGAGGGGATTTTGGTGGTAGACTAGGCAGTGTGTTTCATTTTCAGACCTTTACATAACTTCTTCCGAACATTTAATGGAGCATAACGTAAGGCTTTATTCGCAAGAACATTTATTGCAAGACTTTTCAGCATATTCCAGACAGCTGATAAAGTGTATGTCCTGTATTTCCAACTCTCCATCCATCTTGTGAATGGGATTAGAAAAATAATATCCCTTTTAATATAAGCATGACCTCATGTTCTATTCATGTCTGCGCTTGACGCACTGCACTGTAGCTCTATCAGACATAAGAAGCAAGAACAGCATGCAAAGAAAGAGGTGCTGCACAGTTAAATTTGTTTTTTGAGATGTAAACCATTATGACTGCACTGTGATGAAACGCATCAACGCTGGTGTTAATTTTGACATTTCTTACCAAATTTATGACAATCAGCATTTCATGGTTTGAAAATGAACATTTAACAACATTAAATCAGCCCTGAACCTGCGAGGCCACTACTGACATAGAGTGAACCGTTTGGGACCTGTCTACATCATGAAATGTATATTTAAAAACAGACTGGTGTCAGTCTCCCCCGTGTCCCCTGACCCGCACACTACGTAGCCACGAAGTCACGCCCCCTGCAGTTGTTGTTCCCTTACTCGTCGCATTTTTTAACATCTGCAGGGACAGAGGGCTCTAGCAGAATCTGAGGGTGGAGTTACTTTTAATGGAGTTACATTTTGTATTGTGTCTCTGTGCCGAAATTACTTTACAAACTATTATGAATATTTTTTTGAAAAGGAATACAGAGTGCTGGGATACTTTCACATCGCAACAATAGGTGTGATTGTGTAAAATACTGGATATATTCCCTTGCACGCTTACAAAAATGGACTTTTTAATCATACATTTTTCAACCTACAAACAAACATAACATTTTACAGGTTGTGAAATTAAAAATACAAAGTACTGTAATTCCAACAAGCAGTTGATTTTTCACTGTTGATGCATGACAACAATAACCAAAACGTGGAGACTGGGAACCTGTAAACATGCCGTCTTCCAAAAATGCCTGCAATAAATGTCATAGCTGTTGTATGGGGGCAATAAAGAAGCAAAATAAAATCACTACCTCCAGGGGCTCATGTATTGCTGAAATGCAGCTATAAAAGTAGAGCTTCAACACACAACCTGTCATTATATATTTGACATGCAAAGGAAGGAATATTGTTTATACACTCAGTAAACCGTAGCAGAAGTGTAAGCCAGCGTGATAATCATTTAAATATGAATTGTGGCTTTAATAGAGGATTTTATAGTACAAAAGTTAGTTTTAGCATCCGATAGCCATGGCCCCTCTGTCTTCATCTTCCCTTCCTTCTCTGGCTCATAATCTCTCCCTTTCACCTATTTAAGCAAACCATATCCAAAAATTCGAGTGAAATCTCATTTTCTCAAGGCTCCGGGGGTACTGAAGGGAATAAACAAATGCAGCCAAAGTTTTTGACCTGTGTGGCTGCTGACCATAAAGATAATCAGTCCAGGCTCACAGCCCTGGCTTCTATCTTCAGCCTGACAGACAGACAAATAGATTTGCCGGAGTTACAGTGTGAGTTGATGTCGGCCGGCAGGGAATGCTCGCTCTACTTGTCTTCCATCCTGTTCGCTCCGTTCTCACAGTCCGCTGACCTTCCTATGACCAGCACTCCCTGCGTTTAGGGTCACTGACTGAGCGAAGAAGCCACACGTGGTCATCAGTCAGACGGTCAGAATTGGGCTAAAGGAAGCCTGTCTTTTTCAGCTGATCTAGGAAGATCTTCCCCCCCCCTTCTGTTGCCCGCCCTGCACATGCTCATGCAGAGCAAGCGTCCTTGTGAAAAATGAATGCTGGATGGAAAGCAAAAACAGCATCCGCTCCAGTTGACTAGCACAGCAAAAAGCTCCAGCAGCGGCTTCCCCTTCTTGCCCTAAAAGGTAGCATCTCTGCTGATGAACCTTGTCATTTTCTTTTTCCTTTTTGTGTTCCTGCTTTTGACTCATTTAAATTTTCTAATCTGTACAAGGCTCAATGGGAAACCTGTGTAGCAGCTAAGAGTTCAAATTCCTCTTTCATCACTAAATTTAGCTTAGCGATAAAAGGAAATTCAGGGACCTGGAGCAGGGGGGGGGGGGGGGGGGGGGGGGGGGGGGGGGGGGGGGGGGGGGGGGGG
>JAVQJF010117512.1:0-36351 GCA_036023855.1 Gadopsis marmoratus
CACACACACACACACACACACACACACACACACACACACACACACACACACACACACACACACACACACACACACACACACACCTACACACACACCTACACACACACATACACAAACACATACAACCCCGGGTTCAAGGCCTCCTATGGAATGACTGGAAATAACCAGCTCAAGATGCTACATTACAAAGGCTCTAGCTCTGCTTCTAGTGCCTGGCAGTCTGTTAATCAAGGCCAATCAACAGGCCCTACACACGGGCTCAACACACACATATGGGCAAACACACAAACACATGATGATCCAAAGAAACACATCTCATCTCACATATCGCATGTAGCGCCAGCCAAACATAATCAGGCCATGTCAAAGGGCTTCTTTAAGGCCTAATGACCTTAACCAGCTACATCAGGACAGAGCGTGCTAGTTCACTTCCTATCTAACCTATCACATACAGTTAGCCTCCATCTTAGTGGGTAACACATTTCACCAGTTTTTCTTTCTTTTTTAAACAACAAAGCCAAAGCACATTTCCTAGGGAACATTATCATGTGGCTTATTTTATTATAAATTAAGTTAAAATGTTTCTGGAACTCTTAAATTAGGACAAAGATCACTGTGGACAGCATCCTGGTTGGTAAAAGATCTGATTTTGTGTAGACATGTTTTGTGACCAATTTAATTTCTTGCTTCTACCTGACGCTACATCTTGACAACTTCATTACCCAAAAATTGGGACTGAAATTATCGATAATTGATGTTTTTTTCTACTGAAGAAACTATCCCTATAAAAACTGAGTGTGTTTCGTGGACAGTATTTCCTTAAAGATATGTTGTTGGCGAATCAAACATTATTTTCCAATGCTGTGACGATCACAACCAAAGTCCCATTTACTTCCATTGTACTGGGATGAAGAAGTTTATTTCTAAACCTGGCCAAATAAAAATGAAATCTGCATGGCTACATACCACTAGATGTAAGTGTAACAATATGAGTTTCTTTTGTAAATTTGGTAAGTTGCCCTTTACTACAATGAGAAGAAAAACAATCACATATAAACAGTTAAACAAAAACATTTCACAACAGGGAATAAGAAATAGGGATTATAAAAGAAATATGTTTGTAATCCTATGACAAAAGCTACAATAAAAAAGGTGTATGCTACTGATTCAATGGGCAGCCCAAGGAAAATTCCAAGTTCAAGAGCTTTCAAAAGAAATAAAGAGCAAACCTGTGGGTGCACCACAATACGCTCTCTGAATGTTTTCCTTGTTCCATTTGTTGCCGTAATAGATGAGTGACAGCCATGTAACATAAAGCAATGAAAAGGAGGGAGGGGGGACACAGGGACAAAGAAAACAAGGCAGACATCAAAGGTTACAATAAAGGTAAAGGAGGAGAGTGCCTTGTCATTATTTGGAAGGAGCGATCAAGTGGAGGCTGAATGCGAGCGGAAAGGGACTGGTGAGTGTTTTGGTCCAGTCTTTTAGATCATTAACGTGTAGCTCTGAGTTTCATTAGTCCTGCCAAACCTCCGCTTTGTGGTCCTCCAAAGGCCTGTCTTTTAGACCTCCGCTGGCCAACAATGCTGCGTGACCTTCAGAGGGGGAGAGGAGGCCATTACACAAACCTGTCCTTCATTTCCCTCTGCTCCTCTCTTGGTCAGACTAACAGAGGCAGCTCCTGAAAGCCCTTCACATCTCAAAAGTGCTACACCCCCAGAGCCTGGGCAGCCACCTTTTGTGTTGAGGGGAGGGGGGCAGACGAGGAAAAAAAAATCCGTACAGGAAGCAGTCTGAAAAGCCATAATGGTGCTTCAGCTAAAAGGGGGTGGAGGGTGAGGATTGGGGGCGGGTGGGTCGATGAATTTAGCATCCTCATGCAAAACGGACATTTCACTTTTGCTCCAGTGCATTATTCGCCGACCTCCCCCACTCACGAAAACAAACCTCGCTGTGGATTGAAGAACAGGTGTGGCTGGACTGAGATGGGGGGGGTGATGATTGCTGTTCACCAAACGTCATATCGTGTTGTCACTCAAGGCCAAGGGGTCCTAAACTGTCATAGCCCCCCACCCAGTGCAGACAGCGGAGACAAGTTGGTGTGGAACATGTTAGAGATCACGCACCAGCAGAAGATGATACATGAAAAGATAGCTTGGACGGCAGGCAGCAAGGCGTTGTGGGTGAGCATGTTTCTGCAGATGTGTATGTGGTGAGGAGTTGCAAGCAGAATGAGAAGAAGTATGGAGGGCTGATGACTTTCAACGAAGTCTACATACTAAAATTAACGTAAAAAGTTTTTTTTCTTCACGCTTGTTAGTGTTTCATAACGCTATAAGTATGCATTCCGTATAGTACATACTATATAAAACACTATTCTAAAACTGAAAAGTTGGACTGTAAAAAGAGACATGTTGTAAAATATAACAGTCTATATACCCGTAAAGCAGAGCTTTTGAAAAAATGCCTTTTCTTCTATCTGCTATAACATTTCCTGACTCTTTCTGTCGGGTCTCCATGACAATACAGATATTTAATAACATGGAGAAAATCTGAAAACCATTTGCATTTTTATGTGCGTCTTTCAGTCAAACAAATCTTCAATGTATGAATTAGAAATACAAATACACACTGAAATGTGGTGTAGGGTAATTAACTGGCCATCACTAAAAAGAAGACCTGGAAACGCACACACAAAGTTTAATTGATTAAGTAATCAAATTTAATTGAAATTGTGCATTGTAAACTTAATGTTAATGACCATTATGTGCTTTATTGCTACTGCTTTTATTTATTTAGTTTTACATGTTTTCCCTTGTTTCATTATTTCACTGTCTGTAATTCCTTTAATTTTATGCTTTATTGTAGACAACATCGATGCTGTAATCTAAATCATTATTGATTACATTTCTGACAAATGATAACGATTGAGATACCACTGTGGTATGACAGTATAGAGATATAATTATTGTCACCCTGTGCTATGCGAACGACAGCAGTGGGTAAGGAAGGCTGCTTTGGTACTGTTAAAAGGCTTTTTCCTTGGTGGAGCACACATATGCAAACAACTGATTAAGGGTGTGTCTACATCAACCTATGGCCAACAGCGGGAGTGGAAATTACACATAGGTTGACACGTATAGGTTGACACTTCTTTTTTAATCGGATAAAAGGAGTGTGTATGCATACTTTGAAATTTGTGGGTACACAGACTTTTACTCTTAGAACTGATTTAGATTTGACACATTTGCAGTTTAAATTGAGATATTACTGATCACGTTCAGGTTGAAGCCAAAGAGACACCAAAAACCATAGAGCACCACATCCTATTCCTGTACTGATACTATCACTACTATGACTCACACTGCGAGGCAGATGGATTCACAAGATCATGCGAGATCACGCGGGAGCCCATCTTGCCAGGCTTCAAGTTATGCACTTGTTGCTGAACCACAGTTGGGACTAATCAGCATCCTTTGAAGAACTACTGGCTATGGGCGTGGTTCAGGTGTGACAACTGCAACTGTTTGTTCGAAAATAGCAATGGCAGCTCCTAAAGAGCTTAGCGTAGATGCGGCTTTAGCATCAGTTATATCAGAACTGGAGACTATTCCTTCATTGAAAGAAGAGCAAAGAATTCCACTGAAGAATTTGCTCCGTGGAAAAGATATTTTCACTCCTCTCCCGACGGACTTCGGCTCTCCTACTACGTCATATGGTTCGTTCATCTGATTGGTTGATGTTAGCCCGTGAAATAGGGTGATAGACAGATGGTTCATCTTATCACATGCCAAGTATTTTTGTGTAAGTGCTTGCCCTTTTCCAAACTGATTTCCAGAATGATTTGTTCTGTGTAACAAACCATCTGGCGCATCAGGTTACGTCAGGTTATATTACTACAGTACTGCTCTTAGTACTTCTACTAATGTTGGAGCTTTGGTTTCATTATAATCATCTTTTAAATTACCTGTTGAAATGTAACTTTATGGACTTGTTTCATGTTCTCAAAAATTAGGTACCTGAGTATTCAGTATAATAATTTGAAAGTGAAAGACTTAGTCTGTGCAGAAAAAAAGGTGGACAAGAAGCCAAAGAGGACAAAGGCTGACAAAGGCTACTACAAAGAGAGAGAAAGAGAGAGTGAGAGTGAGGTAGACAGATGAGAAGCGTCTGGCAGACAGATAGCTCTAGACGGAGGCCATGATTTGATTAATGACCGGGGCGTGATGTGCTCAAGCACTGATACATGACATCCCCATGGAAAGAAGATCCATCAATGCAAATCCAGCTCCGTCGCCGTCATCCAGAGAAAAACTCTGACCCTGCCAAAAAGTCACACTGTCACCTGACCCTCGTCTCTCTTTCTCCCTTAATCCAACCATCCATCCAGCTCTACTCCATCCATCCGTCCATCCATCCCTCCCTGTCTCAACAGCATTTGCATTCTCTTCTCACATTAAGCCTCTCTCTCTATCCTTCGCACTCTTTCTCTCTCCTCAGCCGCCCTGAGTCACGCTATCTCATGTTTCTCTCCCCTCTTTTAATACCCAATTTGCATCCAAAACAAGCAGGAGGCTTCCAACGAGAAGTCGACGTGCGAAAGGCCAAGCTCCGAAGACTGTCTGTGTCCACACAAACACTGTGTCTTATTTGAATTGTTCTGCCAGAGGAGATTTCAGTCAAAGGGAAAAACAACTCTAGCAGTTCTGGAGAGGAACTGGGTTGGAGAGTGTTAGAGGCAGCAGGTTAGGCCGGTGACATGCTGAGTGATGCTCTGGGAATTAGGAAAGACCTTGGACAGGAGGTTGATATTGCAGCTGTGAGACCGAGGGGTAGAGAAAAAGCTAAAAGTAGATTTTTTTTTTTGTCTTCCGTGATTCATGTTTTGTCTAGCCTTTGTGCTTTTGAAAATATTTTTGGATTGAAGCTGATGTTTCTTTTGATATTTTTTTTCTTACTGCCTTCTTCCATGGCCAAAAACATAAAACCTCTCTCTGAATGTAGTTGACGATAGTTGCAGTGTGAAATAACAAAACTTTGTATCAGCTGATCTATGTGTTCGAAAGGATTAAACTCATCAGGGTGCAAATTATCTGCAACAGCATTTGGATCATGGATCATAATCAGTGAGAGAAACTCCTGTTAGGGATTAGCGGCTTTGTAAGGTTGGGTGAGGCAGGGCTTTATAAACAAACACACCAACGAGAACATACACGCTCAAAGTGGATTTGAAATTAGTCACACAAAGTCTCTTATAGTGGAATGATTTTTCTGGTCAAATATCTGTGACAGACAGAAACACTTCCACATACTGTTCCTTGAAATGAAAAATGATTCATTGCAACAATAGACAGCTGAGATCTTGGTAGGTCTAAAACCCTATGATTGTCTGGTGACTGACAGCTTGACTTTATTCAATTCAATTTTATTTATATAGCGCTATATCATAAGAGTTATCTCATAGCAATTGTTAATATAGAGCAAGTCTAAAACAACTCTATATGTATAGACCCAACATTTCCACCATGAGCAAGCACTAGGCGACAGTGGCGAGGAGAAACTCCTTTTTAACAGGCAGAAACCTAAAGCAGAACCAGGCTCTGGGTGGCCTCGACCGGTTGGGTAGAGTTGGGTTTATTATTTCATACTTGCAAGTTTGCAGAGCCATTCTTCTCCATATGGAAAATTCCTGCAAATTATTGTAATGTTCATTCTTGACTGGTCAAACTTGCTGAGTAACAACCATCACATAGTAAATTAATGGATGACACTGTGTGCCTAAAATAAAGGCTGAGTGTCAAACCTCAACACTTTGGTACCAATATACTGTATATCAACCAAAATATGCCTGTAGCATCAAGTACGTCCAGTATCAAAAGTAAGTATATGATGCACCCCCTAACGAAAATGTCTGAATGAGAGAATGAGTAATTTTCTCATGACATAAATACTTACAAGGGGTAGGTGTGATGACAATATACATGTGAGGAAATATACATTTGTCAGCTCTGAGACATTTTGTCATACGTAGTTAGCTATGCATCTCTGGCTGTGTGATGAATCATTGTGGTTCTAACCAATATTCAATGTTTAGATTTCCATGCATGTGAGCACACAGAAACTGCATTACAGTCCTAACTTAACGTCTTGTCATTTTCAACAATACTTAGGTGCTGTCTGGCTTATAAAAAAAAAGGCAGCAGAATTCTATACTCTATCTAATAAATGGGTTGATTTATATAGCGAGAAATGGGCCAATGAAAGCCACACAAAATAAGTTTTAAAATCCATTACTGATGCACCCTGAGGGAGAACTGAAAACACACTCCTTTCCTTTGATATCACTGGTATGATTACAATCCCTCAACGTACTCCAGAAGTACTGCTGCTCTATTTGAACTGGTTCTGAGCATGGAATGGACACCTACAGTGTGTGTGAATGCCAAAAAGCCATACTTTAACAGACAGATGAACCAGAAATGTCTCAGTGCTTTATTTTTTTTTTATTTAAATCAGGGAATCTTGGACTTAAAACATTGTTTAAAACATGTTGATATTCCCTTAACTAAGGTATCAAAAATGATTATTTTCATATTATACTTTTTATCATACTTAATTATAAGTATTGTATTGGCAACATTAAAGATATACATGTTTAAAAATGCCACCCCCCCCTACTTAAAATTGATCTTTCATAACTAGTTCTTTGATATTGACCAATATCGACAAACCTGTATCAGTCAATCACTACTTTCTGCCATTCATTCCTTTATAAGCAAGTTTCCCAGACTGTGTCTGTGAATGTTAAAGGAGGGAGGGATTAAAGCAGGGGAGAGGAAGAAGAATGAAGAGGAGGGAGGGGGGACCTGTAGTTTTTCTGTGCAGAAGAAGAAAGCAGGTCTACTATCCCAATTCCCCAAACTATCATTATTAAAACACTCACTTCCACAGGGGGCGGAAAAAGAGGGAGAGAGAGAGAGAGAAAAAAAAGGGAGAAGTAGAGAGAGAGAGATGGATGTCGGGGAAGGCTAAAAAGGGTCGAACACAAAGGGGGAAGAAGAAGAAAAAAAAGAAGGAGCGGGGATCCCCCACTGGACAGAGTAAAAACAAATTAAAAGAGCCCTTATAAAACACAGATGCTGCAAAGAAAATAAACTTCACAAGATTTACTGTTTTGCAAAGGGATCGGAAGCCTGGTGGAAAAGCCATCAGGTCTTTTCTCTCCCCCTCCTTCCTTTTTTCTTTCTCTCTCAGGTAACGTTGTGGCGGAGGGATCTATCTCTTCAGGTTTCTCTTTACCCCTCTCTTTTTTCTCTTTCTACGGCGATCGTGCTCGTCTGCTATTTTCAGTCGGAGTTAAGAGTCGAGGTCAGGCCGGCCTGTGTGAAAATGGCTTCCTGCCCGGTCCCCTGCTCCGAAACCGCAAGCTAATGGTGAGGTTTTATTAAAAGCCCTATTTGGGAACATTTTTGGAGCGTTTTGTATTTTTATTGACGTTTCTCATGTCAGGCAGCTAAAAAAAAACAGACGCTCGAAAACAGCAAAGACAAAGTTCCCAGCAAGTGATTTTTCTAATTTCGTGAAAGTGAGATTTTTTACAACAAGTGTGTAACACGTTGTATTTGGCAAACGTGTAGCATGTTCACAGCACAGAGCTCTTTGTGTTGTAAAGAAAAGGAAGAAAAGCAGCCGCCGAGAGGAAGAAAAAAACGACAGCAAAACAGAAGCAGAACATGTCAACATGCAAAAACACGCATGTGCATTTCTGACAAACAACCAAACGTAATTATGAGAAAACAATGAAGTGAAAGGAACGCGCGCAAACACAAAAACACACACACCTTCACACACAAACAGCACCCTGAAATCAGATCTACAAGTTTACAGCATGTCAGTATTTACAAGGCTTCATCAGACAGGACTGAGTCACCAGCATGAAGAGCTGGGGGGTGGGGGGTCAGACAGCTACAGTAGATCAGATGACACCCACACTCCA
Organism: Gadopsis marmoratus; assembly: GCA_036023855.1. Classification (NCBI taxonomy): domain Eukaryota; kingdom Metazoa; phylum Chordata; class Actinopteri; order Centrarchiformes; family Percichthyidae; genus Gadopsis; species Gadopsis marmoratus. Next base: position 7,997 of record JAVQJF010117512.1, read on the forward strand.
TATGTGTGTGTACGAGTGTGTACGAGGGAGTACGTGTGTCTGTGTGTGTGTGTGTGTGTGTGTGTCTGTGTGTGTGTGTGTGTGTGTGTGTGTGTGTTTGTGTAGCCATCATCTGATTTGGGTCAAGGAACTAGTACCTCACAGGAAAGAGGGACGGGTTATGGCCAATGATTGGATGCTTGGGAAAGCAGGTGAGGGTAGGGGGTGGTGTGAGAAGAGTGGAAGGAGAGTTTGTGTGTGTGTTTCTGTTTGTGTGTGTGTGCGCGGAGGGGATGCACTTACACACCAATTTGGAGAGACAGGATGCATCAGATGATGTCTGTGCTGCTTTTTACTGCTTTTTCTGTCACGTGAACGTGGCTAAGTGGGAACTTTCAAAATCAGAAAGAAACACTAAAATGTGTGAAATATGAAATAATTGGCTAAAAGCTGACTTGAGCTTGAGTCTACCAAAATACTCAGATTCAGGTAAATTCAAAAATTGATTTTCTGATCAATTTGAAAGACAAATAACATCCCAGACCATTAGAAGAAGAACACGTGAACTCATTTTAATTTTGGGGACTGAACACAAGCAGTATGTAAAATGTGAGTTTAAAAATAAAGTTTTGGGGTTCTATTAATTTAGTTGTTTTTTTTAACAGCTATACAGACAATGTACACTGTACCATCTAAGATTGGACCAATATTGGATTTAGGCTTAGGACTTTAATAAAAATTTAAATGACAATTGAAAATAACTGATATTGTGGTGATATTCATATATATATTTAAGTGTTTCTGGATACCAAATTACACTAAGTGCTTTGATAATATTTAATTCTCTGCAAGGGTCGAAAATACGAGTGAAATTACACCATGGGACATTAAAACTCCTTACTCACATTCTAATCCGAGACTAATTTAAGTAATTTATTTGTTTTAGAAGGATTTGGCAGGACCTAAAATGAGATGATGTCCCCAAGGAGACCAGCAACCATCATCAAGGAGATAAAGAAAAAAAAAAATGTTCTCCTTCCGCAACCCAACCCAAGAAACGAATTGCATGTTGTCTATACAAAATGTCTTCGTGCAAAACACACAATGTTGGTATTTCCAACTTTTTAAAAATCCCAATCCAAATGAGACATTTGTCATTACATGTGATTACAAACGGATAAGAGAGTGCTTGAAGCTAAACGAGTAGAAGCCGGTGAGAGAGGAGATTGGCTGCATCATCGCTCTGTCAATCCTGTGGTCTGAAGGAGGAGGAACACTAAGGAACAATAAGAGAGACGAGATAGGAATACGTCTGCGCTGCTGTCACAGCCGTCATCCACTGTCTTCATGAGCAACTGGTTGAAAATGATCAGGTCAAACTGAAACAATCACCATTTCCTTCATAACGCAGAGCTCCATCCACTCTTTTCTTTATTGAGTTGGGTGTTTTTCTAATTATTTTATCACAGCAGCCCCATCATCTTTAATCTTTAAGCTGCATTATTAAACACCCAAAGCCCTGTCGTGCTCCACACTGCATTGAGAAAAAACACACACACACCGTGGTCGCATGAACAGATCTGACTTGATTTCGCCGTTTAAAAATGATCCTGATCTAATGCTGACCGAGTGCCATTACAGTCATGTTGGGCTGTGACAGGAGCTCTGTTTGAATGGCAGGTAACAACCAGAAGGGCCGATTTAATCCAAGAACATCCCAGTCTATATTTTTCTATGTCAAAAACATGTGGAAGAGGAAAAAGACAATTTGAGAGTAATTAAGTATGAGTTATCTTTTCAGAATCGTAGATGTTTGCATTTTAAAAAATGTAAATCTGTAAGGTGACTTCTGTTCAAATATTACTAGTGGAAATTATTTGGCCGACTGCATTTTGAATGTATCCTTGAATTAATAATGAATTTAACATAAATGTTTCCAGATTTAGTTCAGATGATCAGATTATTATGTATGTGTTTTCACATAGTATGTCACAGACACAGTCGACTCTTGTCATGAGAATTGCTAGCACCATACGACATTGCAATGGGACACATGTATGAAAAACTAAATTCTGAGTAATGACATACCTGTATTTAGGTTTAAGTATTGCTTTAATACATTATATACCCTACACCTTATATATAATGTATAAAATAGGTTCCATACCATGCCAACAGAGGTGTTTAGCCTTAACACTGGTGTAAGAAAAACACTTCTAAAGGTTAAACTTCAGGAGCACAAAAAAAAAAAGAGAATTAGGATGAGGGAAAAACAAAAAGAAATGCATAAAGAAGATACACCTGCTGCAGCAGAACAAAGATGGGATGTAAAACCTATTGATTTGGTGACAATGGAAGGCCTTGGCTTTTCAGAGCATGCACTTTTCACATGGTAGGGCAATAAGCTGGAAGCCACAAGTGCCGTCTGTGTGTAATGGCAAGCCAGCTTTATTTCTTTATCTCTGCCTTCCAATTTTGCAAATCAAATAATGATGAGTGCAGTGGCGGGCACCCAGTGATAAGAAGGTTTAGTGGTTGTGGAGATTGAGTTATTAGGGTTCGTACAAAATGGACAGGTCTCAGGCGGAGCCGGCCAAGATACATATTCCTCGCACTGTGTATTTTTGGTCACTTTAAAAGCCCTAAAAGTACAGGGGAAGGCTAATTTTCAGTGTAAACAGCTTGTTCGATTGCAGTGTGGTTTTGCGCTGAGCACTCCGTTTATTGACTCAAGCCGAGCTGGGCTCTTGCTCCTCTGCCGACCACAGGGAGAAGCCTGCCGACGGAGCCTGCAACAAACACACGCCACTAACACTAGTTTACCTTTAATGGCACACAACTGTTAAATCAAATGCACTGAGTAGAGTACAAAGCCTAATCCTCTTGACTATATGGCAGGTTGAGGGGAAAAAATGCTTTTAAAAGAACATCTGCTCCTTTTACAAAGCCTTTTATTTCTCATTTCCTATTTCCTGGTAACTTGTAATTTATAGGTTAAATTATTAAGATATATAAAGTAGGATTTGAATGTGATGCTGAGTTCTATGTGTGTCCAGTGAAGTGCATGGATTATGAGAACAAAAGCTACTTTTCGATGGCAGTTTAAAAAATTGTAAAATATAATATGTAAAGAAGCAAGGTCCCCACCATCGTCTGAAGACAATAATTGAAAAAGCAAAGAAAATTCCAAAAGGATAAACAATTACACGCAGAAAAGAAAAGTCTTCAGACTGTCTCTTTAAAAAGAACTAACTCCAAAGGAGGGCAGCAAGTTGTTTTAGCTGAAGGAACTGACCATTCATTAAAAAAGCCTGAGACATTTCCCTGCTCTTGCTCTGTTGTTAGATTTGTATCAAGGCAAAACCCTCCCAGCACAACTCATGCTTTACAAGTCCTTTCCTCTCCGGTCTGGCTGCTCTGCTCCTCCCTCTCCAAAGTGCTGGGAATCCTGACCACACAGCGCCACACGGAGGACAACTCCTGTACTGCAACACCACCCAACTTTAATGTAGAATTCCATGACTTACTATTCATATTTTCTCCCAGTTTTATTAATTAATTCCTTAACAATGTTATTTACCCAGGTTAAGCTGAAATCCATCTAATGTTTTAAAAGTAATAAGTAGTTTACTTCTTTTAGTTAAGTTTATTTCAGCACATTCAAGTGACAAATGAACTGACCACAGATATTGCCCGACACGCCCCAAATTCTTGGATGTTCCTGTTTATTTGTAGTCACCACTGAGACACAGAAGCACACTGTGAATGCCCACAGATACAAACGAGGAAGCAATGCCGTTGTGACTGATGAAATGTCTCAACTACTTGTCAGGGGGAATGTCATGCATGCTTGTGTTTTTGTGCATGCACAGATGCTCAGATAGAAGGTATAGTTAAGTTTAAAGCTACAATTGGACTTAAATATATTGCCTATTTGGATGAAAGCTATACTGATTTAGGGACATTTCCAGCGGGTTGGACAACATACATTATTTGTGCTGTGAGACATGTTGAAACATACAACTGCAGGTTAGGAAATTGCTGGCAGAAGCCAGGAACCAAATGCTGGTAAAAGATGAAAGCGTGGTAGATTTCACACACAAAATAATGAAGCAATATTGAGTGGCTGGTGAATTTGTACATTTAGCCGTCAGTGGCTGGAAGATATTCACATTTTAAAGTTAATTTCCCAACTGTGTGCGCACCAACAGAGCTTGGATAAAAATGCTCATCCTTCCTCAGCAGATTTCTCCATTTAAATTTCTTTCAGTTTAAATCAATTCCTGTCAGTGTCAACTTTTAAACAAACATTCAGGTTCTGAATCTACATTTCCATGGCAAATGCGATGTAAAGTTACATATATTGTGATAAAGATTTTTTTCCATATTTTCCACTCCTATTCTAGGTGAGGCTAGTAGCCACAGAGTAGCAACGCCATGGTAAGTAAGAAAAGACAAAAAGAAAAAGGTCAAATGAACAGAGCAAAGTTAAAATTAAAAAACATGGTGAACATTTCCAACATTTCTTTCCAAATGCTGGTTAGCTCAGTCTCAGACCGAACACTGATCCAAGGCAGACAGCTCCTCATAATGACTGAAATCTGGACAAGTCATCTATCTCACTGTAACATTCTGTTCACACGTTAGTGAAATGGACACGCTAACTCGCTCTGTTACATGCATCCACTATCAGAGATTTCGACATCATCCACTGTACTGCGTGACTGTTTAACCTACAGTAACTATACTGTCAAAAGCAGGGTCAAAGTGAGGTCGTGTACATACGTGTCACACACCAGCAGTTATGAGGTAATGTTTCCTTGGCATCAACCTCTTAGAGCATTGGTGTTTTCACCACAGGACGATGACTGACGAAGGGGAGCGCTGTGGGGAGGAGGGAGGCAAGATAAAACAAAAGTCCAAACCCAAATAAGCACGCCGTCAGCCTCTAATAGCAGAAAGGAAGTGTCCCTTTATCAACAAGTGAATTAACAGTTTCCCGTCACACCTTGTCCCCCCCCCCTTCTCTCTGAATCAGCGCCAGAGCCCAGATGGCCCCATGATCGGACCACCAGGGCTTCTGCTCACTGAGGAAACAAATCTGTTGCACTGACTAATAGCCTCGTGTTGATGTTTTATGGTTGGGAAGTGTATGTCCAACGCTCTGTATACACACCAAAGGCATCCATGCGTGTTAAAAAAAAAAAAAAAAGCACGCCGAGTCATAACTGTCATGAAAGTGCCGCAGGGACATCTAACTATATTTCATGCTGAAAGAAAACTGAGCCCTAATCAGTAGATAAAAGCCTCATCTCCGTCTCCCACACTGGAGGGCAAAGTACAGGCCGTCACACAGAAACATGAACGCAGATCAAATGAAAAAAAATCAAAGATGGTTTTTAGATTGTTATGATCAAGTTGTTTTTGGAGTGCTCAAAACCTGTTTCACTGCACACTGCTGTATTATACAGTACTGTGGTTGGGGCTAAAAAACAAGTGAAGGATAAAACTCTATGGTGGCTGCCATATGCCTGGTATAGCCTCAATAACCTCTGCCTTGTGCAGAAAAACTGCGCTTACTAATCATGCCTTGTATGCGCTGGGCCGCAGACAAACCGCGCTTTACAGCGTGGGACGGTCACATTATGGGTCATCACCTCAAATGACAATACATTGATCACACAGAGGAAAGGCTTTGGGTAGAAAAGGAGGCGGAAGAGAAAATGTACTGTATACAGGGACGTAAATAGCCATCCCAGATTTTAACAGTGACAAGAAGACGGCCAATTGCAGCCTCTATTTTTAGGCATGCCGGCGGCCCGGGCTGGCAGCTTTGAGAAGGATGTGTACTTTTCTGCAGTTCCTTCCCAAAAATCGACGCTGTCCTTGCTGGCGGCAATGACAGAGCAGCTGTTGTGGCTAGGTGGCCCGGCCCGGCTTGCCTCACCCTGCTGCTTTCTGCCAGCCTAAGAAAACCGCCTTCCCTTCCCAAAATTCACACCCAGCTCGCAAAAACAGGCGGAAGGCAGACACAAAAGCAAATGTGTTTGCATCCGGTGAAAATTGCCCAAATTATGGAGTTTTTATCAAAGCTGGTGGCAGCGGTAGCGGTGGAGCGTACTGGATTTCTAAATTTACATGTGGCAGGATGCCTTGGAGCCAATTTATCTTCAAAATAACAGGACACACGGAGACCTCCGTGACCTTGCCCCACAGAGATCTTACCGGTGAACTGAGAATGACCTACTGCGATATGCACTTTCTGGTACTTTTGCACCATATAAATATACGCTTGCTCTTGAGGGTGACGATCATCTTGTTTTGGTGCAAGAGCTTCTCTGACAAGTCTCATTCATCAGTGACTTAATTCTCAACAACAGAGGAGTCCCAAAAATGCACTGTGCAATTTTACATAATGTACATAATCTGGAAAATTCTCTGTGGCTATGACCATACCATTAAAAATAATAATGCAAAAAGGGCAATTCAAAAAGGTCTTCTTATTAAATTATATTTTTAAACAAGAGCTTATTACACTTGTTTCGAGATAACTGTTCTTTATTTTTGTACGTCAAACATTCAATCTATTTATCCGATGGAACCGACAAGAAACAAGCTTGAAAAGTTGATATTCAAAAATCAAACCAACTATTTGTCTTTATAACTTTGTTAAATTGATTAAACACACAGTAGTAAGCAGAATGTTATTCTTAGTGTAAAATAACAGTGATATCCAGATATATGTTCTGATATAATTTAAGTTAACTGTTAAGTGTAGAGTGGTGCAGCAGCAAAGCATTCTGCAGACACCTCTGCTGTGGAAGTCCTTGCACTACCAACTTTTGCCTGCATGTATGAGAGTATAAGAAGGGCCCAGACCTTTTATACACTCCCGTTTATTACACTCACCATGGTGCAGATGCTCTCAAAACCACATCTGATATGATCACAGTCTCCAAGTGCGGACGTACCCTGCTTTACACAATAAGGGAACGTCGGTGTAACAAACTGAACTTAAAAAGTGCAAGACACTACTATAAGAATGAGGTTGTGTGACCTGACTTGTAGCTCACACAGTGAGGTGCTCTGTGTTTATCAGAAAGTGAGAAAGTGTCCGTATGGTATGGATTAACACCTTGATAAGGCGGTGTGAAGCCTGACTTCAATTTCCTGTGGACTACATTATATGCTGTAAAGCATCAGAGTTATGACAACCTTAAATTTTCCCTGAAGAGTCGACTCTTCGCTGCAGCTCAACTGTAATCTGTCATTCTAACCTGCGCCTTTTTTGTATTTTACCATATAACAATGATCAGATCTGATAGATAGTTTCTCTTCTTGAAACGTACACACACACACACACACACAATCAATAAGGTATCACTGTGAGGACTAATTGTTGACAGGTGGCCCTAATGCTCTCCTTTGAAACAAAAGTGTGATTTACGAGTACGCTCCTCGAGACCCTGGCTTTCAGCGCTGCTGCTGCTACTACAAACTTATCTTTCCCTCCTTCCCTCCATCTGTCGCTCCCCCTGTTTTATCTCTCCGTCATTTTTCTGAATTGCACCTCATTGCTTTGCTCACTCACTTTCACCTCCTACCCCCACTTTGATGTTTCTGTCCCTCTCTGTCTCTCATCGCAGCAGAGCGGTGACTCTCCAAAGTCAGACATCCTTTTAATGTTTGATGGCCTATTTTTCACAGTGTGGAGGAATGTGTGTGTGCGCGCGCGCGTGCGCGTATTTTAGTGTGGGGGTTACAGAGGGGTCTGGGCCTAGACAAGGAAGACAGGAAGGAGCGAGGAAACAAGGGTGCTGTATTTTTCTGTGTGCGTGTATGTGGATGGGGGTGTAGTGCGAGTTATGGGGCAGGCAGAGAACAAAATGACTTGAGCCTGACCTCGTGGCCCATATGAAGACTGAAGGAATTCGTTCTCTGTCTAATCTAGTGAATTAAACACATAAAAGTCCTGTAAATTCAATATTGTCTTAAAGAAGTCCTGCTCAGTAATTTGCAACATTGCCCACAACAGCCAACTACAACTACAGATATTAAAGAGACAGGTCATCTGCAATAGACGCTGTAACAAAATCTGACTCTAGGTCTTCACACCCGAACCATACACACGATCATTTGTTTTAAAAAAAAAAGAAGAGAGGCCTGATGTTATCTGCCCAATGAAAGTCAGACACCATCCGAAATGCTGTCGACCTGAACGGACACCACCAGCAGCAGCAACATAATGTGCTACCAATTAACAAGCAGTCAACATGTCCTGTTTCCTGCACATCGCAGATTGTCACTCTTCTGTGATGATTATGACGGGCCGCATGTTCACAGCGGACTTGCAGTTGTTGAGTAATTTACACCGACCATCTCACAGTTGAGTTTGAACACATTAACAGGCAATTTAAGTTGTAATGAACCAAAATGATCTATTAAGGCCCAAAACAACTGAATTTGAATGTCTTGGGATAATAGTTAATCAAGGGACTTCATCACATTGATGATGACAAAAATGCTTTAAATCCAATGTTACCATAAAGCAGTGCTGTCCACTGGTTTTCAATATTGCCCACCAGGGCTGCACGTAACCCACACAGATGCACCTCTGCAGTTGCCAGGAGGTATGGGGAAAGATTGCGGAGAAGATCTACTAATTTGAAGAAATGGACATTACAAAAAAATAAAATAAAATAACATATTGTTTCAGCTGTAACACCAGCTAAAAGTAATAGGATAAACATTTGGAATAGTTAGCTAAAGGCAATGCTTAAATGGTTTATGATTAAGATAGTTACCAAGAAGTAATGTATAAATAGTTGAAAGGCCCAGCTTCTGCCACAAGTAGTATGAATCCAAAAAAACCCAATTAACACTCATTTGAAACATGACAGGTGTTCATCTGACAGGGCCATGGGAGTACGTCAGACAAAAAAGGTCAAGAGCCACTGGTCTAATACAACTAGAGATATTAACAGACTGGAAACTGATAGAAATGCTGTAACAAAATCTCATCTCTGATGTTTGACTACATTCTAGCGTTGGTATGTCTCCAAACACTATTGTTAGCATTCTGAAAGTTGAGTTTCAACACATTAACACTAATCTTGGAGGGAAGCAGATCTTATGTGGGATAGATTCAACAGCTTCTTCCATCACCTGAGACTCCCATGCGCTAAAAATACTATTTCGTTTCTAAATGCTCTTTTCATTTTATCAGTTGTTTCATATTTTGTATTTTGAAGGGTTAGAGATCTGGTTTCCACTCCAGTAAGTGGAAAACCGTCTAGTACAACAAGGATATAAAAGAAGTTGCAAAAGACATTCAATTATATATTATGTAAAATGAGCCACTGGTCAATTCCCAGTCTTTCAGTTCTCTGAAGTGTTTATCAGGCCCATGACCCTGCCCTGGCTGCAGTACACCTATCAAAGCTCAGGGATATTCCAGGAAACCCATGACTAATGAGAACTGTGATATTTTACACTGAGTAACACCTCTGGGGTCAAGCAGTGCAATTGACACAGTGTGTGCTCAGTGTGCATCTATGTCAACTAGGGACACCCAGACAGTGTGAGCAGCCTGCACTGGTGTTTGACAAACAAGGGAGACAAGGTTATGGCAGACAGATCAGAGTCCCTGGAACAGCAACTCAGATGACTAGTCACTGGAAACACACAAACAGACACACACACTTGGACTCAACTGCAGCAATCTCTAGCCTAAAGGAACTTTTAATGCTTTATAATTAAAAATATGAGCTCTAAAGAACCTTTTTAGCCTCTTTTAGCTCAATTTGCTTTTTGTTTTGGTTTAACAGCACATTCATTGTATGGTTCATCTGTCATCAATAAAGAGGCAGCCATCCCTAACAAAAGAGCAAAATATTAAAAACGTCTCCTCGGGAGTTGATAGAGACAAAAACTTAAAGAGTAAATATTGGACTTTATTCATCAGGTGGCCAGAAACACGGCTCCTGATGAATGTTAATGTTGCTCTGTGTCTGCTGAATGTATAAATAAGCAACTGCTTGCTAGCACATTATGTGCAAGCAAAAGTGCCAATCAATCTCAGTTAACAGCTTCTCAAATGTGAGGAATTCCTGCTTTTCTGATGGCAATTTTTCACAGTTGTCTAACATTTTATAGACTAAACAATTCATTGATATGCCTGACAACAACAGTCAGAATAGCAGTAACAGGCTATCTGACCAGTCAAAACTATTACAGAACCTGTCAGTAATCAGATAGCAAAATACATGAAAACAGAGGTTTTCTTGCACAGACCAGTGAGTACAGAGTGTGGAATAGTAGCTGGAGAGGTGCCAGTTCACCTCCGGGCACTGCTGACATGCCATTGAGCAAGGCACGGAACCCCTAGCTGCTCAAAGCACTTGACTATGTGGCAGGCCCATCACTCTAACATCCCTCCCCAACAGCATGTGTGTGGGTCCTGTATGTATTTTTGCATCTGTGTGGAAAAAATAATAAATGGACCCTGTGAACTCTGGATAACCTACTATACGCTCCACCAGCTGCTTGCTAAGATGCAATCCTGGGCACGCAAATAGGCAACAACATCAGAAGCCCTCCAAGCACCTCACCATGCAGTGGAGACCCTGAGGGGCTGCTGGACAGGCCAGGTATGGGGCTACAGCGGCCCCCGATGCCTCCTCCTCCACCCAGGATGCAGCCTCCTCCTGCTATGCCTCCTCCCGCTCCTCCTCCTAACGCAGCCACCCTGTTCAGCTCCTGTTCGATCTCTTCCAGCCCGGCGCTCTTTTGGAAGCGAGACATCCGGTTGACCACCCGCGGGGACATGTGTGTGCGGGCACAGGGTGCACCGCCGTAGGGGTTAACGGGAAATACATGGGTGGTGCCGCGGAGGGTGCTGATGGCTACCCAACGACTATCCTGGCTGAAACACATGTCCTGTACCTGGAAAGAGACAAGACAGGTACAGAGGTCAAAAGACAGAAGGAGGATGAAACTGAATTTGCAGAACAGATGAAGGTGAAATGACTTCACTATATTTCCATATATTGTGCTCATGACTGATTCCTGAATAGCTCAAACAAACACATAGTTTCATTTCACAAATGTTGGGCGTTCTCAAAATTGTCTAGTGTTGTTCACATCCAATAAATGGGGGGCAAATGGTAGAAACTGAAGTGCAACTATTGGAATGGTGCATATGCATTTTAATAATAAAACAAGTGTGATTGATTGCTGTCATCATGTTCTTTGTTAAGGGGCATTTAATGTAAAATTAGTGATGTTTGAATTATACTGTATATATAAAAATTCAAGAGCATTTATAAAGATTCTTAGAAAATGCCTTTAACTTCTAAGGTCAATCGTTATCGCGAAACAGGGTGGTGTTCTGACTTTGAGTCAGTGTAAGAATAAGAGTGACAGTGATTATGGAGTTGTTTGTGTCAGCAAAAACGAAACATGCACTTTAGACCTTTAAATGGATGTTTTTATTGTCAGAATGAAATGGTTAATAAAAAAGCAACTGGAAGGTAACCACAAGTGATTCTAAAATGATAATGTGCTAGTTAAAGTAGGTTTAAACTTACTGATTCCAATATATATGACTACTGATTCTCCTGGCAGTATACTACATCCATGGACAACAACTTACATACAGTATGCACACTAACTACAAGGTGTTAGCTCCAGGTGTGGTTTTAGCAGCTTCATCCAACTTCTCTAAACTGTTATATTGTACACAAGTAAAATTAACTAGATGGATATTTTGAAAATAGGCACAATCCTTTCACCCTGCATGGAGAAATATGCACAGCTGGAATAAACTGCATCAAACTCTAGTCTGCAAGAACATTAGCGTGACTAGGGTGACATGTTTATCACAAAGATAAACAAACATGTCTGAGGTTCTTGACAAAAGTCGACTAGGGTGAGAGGTTTAGACAATAACTTTTGGCAGTGGTGACAATGTGATACGAGCTTGTTTGGTTATCAAATAAATGACAAAAAGAAATTAACAAGAGTTGATGGCATCCTTTGCTAGTCCTCATCCTCAAACAGTGACTGAATCTCAGGGAGCAGACACTTAAGAACATATGATCTCCCTGAGCATGTCCGACATGCAAGAAACCAGACAAATAGGTTGCAAGAGACAATGCAAACAAAGGAGAGTGGGAGAGAGAAAATGAGAAAAAAGGCAAAAGAGTGACAAACTGATGAGGTGATACTGTGCTGAAACAGTATCTATCATTCGATGTACTATTAAAAAAAAACAGGCAGCAGAAAGTGGATGGAGCTGGAAAACAATGAAAGGAAAAGGTCTAAGAGAAAGTTAAGATGAGGAATGTCTAACTCTTCAGCCAACAAGCAGGTCAGCCAATCAGAGAGACAGCGCAGTACCTGCAGGCCTCTCTAATCTTCTGCCAGGTTAGACTAGGTAATTGTCCCCAGCAATAACAGTTAATGGGGCATCCTCTGCATACCAGACAGTTATTTTACTTCACAAAGATGAGTGAAAGAGAAGGCCTGACCTCTGCTTGGAGTGATTAGGGATGACTTGGAGAGGAGAAAGGGCTACTCTGTTTGTGTCGTAATTGGTCATAATAAGACTTCTCAGAGCTCCAACTGTAAATGGGTGCTTGGACTTTACTGTCAAATCCATTTTATCAGGCAGGGGCGGTTACTTGAAGGGTTGCTGTGACTGTACAGTCATAGAGTGACAGCCATGGGGATAACAAACAATCAAAACATGCATGTGCCAGTGCGCTCTCCCTCCTGTCCTCGTACACAAAGTACTTGATGACATCCTTGGCAGTCAGCGAAATGCCAAGAAGACATGTTTAAAGCTTCTGACTTTTTGTTCTTTGAAATAAGTTAACTGTAAAAGATTAGGCAGCTCCTATTCACCTGAAACAATCTCTGAAGGAATGACAAGAATGTGACAAAGATGGACATAGGGATAAGACAGAGGACAAACATGCAAACTTGGAGAGAACTCAAGTGTCTCAGCATTAGGCCGTATTCAGACCAAACCAGGTGCTGTGGTGAAAACGCCAGTCCTCCCATTCATTTGAATGTGGCTAATGCGTTTAGGCTTCAGCAGTGGGGACCACAGGGGCTGAAGACAAAGAAAATGTGAATGACAAAGAAAACTAAACGTGGGTTTTGTGGCTGACTGGAGCATTGATCTTTAACTCCATATTGTTTAACCAATATATACCGGATTGGCAATTTGCAAGGCCTGGTATTAGAGTGTATTTTCATTTCAATTAAATGTATCAAACAGTATCCAGTCTGTGTGGAAAACCTATATTGTAAAATAATGGATAATATAAATTTTGACTGACCAACAGAAGTTATGGAATTGATCAAGTGATGCACAGATGTGAAGCGCAGCATTAAGATCACTGCCAGTAGTAACCCTATTTAGTGGATCGGATATCGGCCATGCAATTGCTGATACAGACAAAAGGTGCAGTGTGGAGTTTTCTTGTAAACAAAAGAAAAGTATCTTTACCACTTTATGCTGATAATACATATATTTAATTATGGTCGTTTACTTACTATAAAATTCACACTGAATCCCAATTATTTCAGTACATAAAAATGATCACATTGTATTTTGCTACATTTTGGCAAATCCCAAATTGATATAGTATGCTTATATGCACTATTCTCAGAGCAACCAGGCTCTGAGAAATCAGGTTACTTATGTATTTTCATACTGTAGTAACCTGGTTACTGTAAAATCTTCATATACATGAACCTCTTACTTTGGAACCATGTCTTACTTATTTTAAATTTGTGAAACAAGATGCTGCTTCCAGAATATTGACATATTCACAAAAGTTCAGCTGCGGAAACTGACATGTTCAGTCTTATAGAGGAAGCATTGGTTTAAAATGTTTTATTAAATCATTTTGAACAGGAGGACGCATTGCTACATGTAATGAATGTTTTGTGATACATGTGTTCTCGTCCAAAAAGCTGCTTAGAAACCCAAACCCAAAAAAAAAGCAATCAGAATTCTCTAAATGCTATCTGTCTGAGGAAATCAGGTGTCTGTATTCCCACACCCAGATCACTGAAACCGGATTTCTAATTTACATATAGTTGAAGAAAACAGGTTCCTGCAGAAAGCCAACAGTAGCCCAGTTACTTAAGTGCATGTAAACGCACAGACAGGATCAGCATTCAAAACCTGGAAAAAATCACAGCTGGTGGTGCAGGGCTGCAAAGTTTAGCAGTAATGGAGTGCCACCCCTGTAACCTCAGTGACTAGCGCTCTACTGTTTGCCCCGTGGCTCCGCTCTCATCTACATTCCCTTTCAGCTGTTATCAGCAGAAGGCCTGTTTACCTGGCCTCAGGTCACTGACAGCCAGTTGCATGTTTGGTCGCTGGAGACAGATCCACCTACCTAACTGAAGACTTTATCACTCTCCACTGTGTGTGTGTGGACGTGTGTGTGCGTCTGTGCTGATAACCCCTGGCCCAAGCACTAGGCTAAGGCCAGCTATCAGTGTTTACAACGGGTTGGATCAAAGCAGGCTCAGTGTGCAGCCGGTCAGCATACCTGCCGTTTGGTCATACATTAACTATAGGCAGGCTGTGAGAATGTGTGTGCGTGAGTGATGGTGTGTTTTGCCAGTCAATAATCCTGAACCGAACAGGGCCTGAAGTAGTTTTGTTGAGTAAGCACTTGCACTGCAAAGTCTCTGCTTGTCACGGCTGAGCACATATAGGAAAATTAAAAAGGAGGCACAAAATATCTTGGAAGATGTTGGCTACATTTATTAACTGTTAATATTTTTCATTTATAATTTCTTCAATTAAATTAATTTCCATTTCTCTGCTCATCTCATTCCTGATTAAATAAAATGTATTGTGCATACATGGGCACCTGTCCTGCCTTTAGGGCTTTTGACAGCTGCTATTGCGAAAGCCAACAGATATTACACCCTTCCTACTGTGGCAGGTCTTTGTGATGTCATTTTTAACGTGCATTTAATAAAAATGAATAAGACATTTTTAAATAAATATTGCTTTAAAAATTATATGTATTAACTATAAGACTATTGCATTATCTTGTCCACCCTGTGTATGCTATTACGTATGCCTAACCCTTTCAATCCAAAGTCACTGTTTGAATTTTGCTTTCCATATTGAAACACCAGCCACATGCTTCTTCTTCCAAATAATGATCTAATGTTTCCTATTCCCCACAAGAAATCCTGAATAGATGTGAGTGGGGTGTTTGGCCAGGCCTTATGGCGCCCTCTCTACTTGATCATTTGATCTCCACTCAAACACCAAGTGTCTAACACAATTAAGACACCCTCCCTACTAGTATTATAGAGAATATACAGTGTACTTGTATTGTTTTTAATCTATAAAAGGGAGGGGGAATTTTCTTGGATATTCTGGGTATTGGGTCATTTGCCAAAAAAAGGCAATGCCCCAAAATATGTCCCACTGAAAAAACATTTAATAAAATTTGAATTAAGAGAATCACCAGATGCTTTTTGCATTAAAACGCAAAATCTTCTACTGACAAGCAGTTCTTGTTTATATCTGATGACTTCAACGTTTCCTGAAACAGGGAATGCAACCAAACAGAGCAAGCATCTTCATAATTTGTTTCATAAAACAACACAGCCACAGCCATCTTTTCAAAGATTTTCTTCTCAAACACTCCAATTATATTAGGAAGGGTAAAAAAGTGGGAGGTGATTGAAAAAAAAAAAGCTCTCCCTTTATTAGATTTTAACGACAGAGGAGAATGAATGGGTCAAAAGGAAGAAGATTGGAATATGTAATGATTTTTTGTAAATTGGAGTTTTTTCTTAACTTGTCATTGCTAATTTCTCTCACAAATAGTCTCATTTAAATGTTTCTGTGGTTTGGAAGGCAATGAATCCAGGCCTGAAGAACACTGCAATTGGACAGTTGAGAGGAGGATCATTGTGATATAGGGCTATATAAATAAAATTGAATTGAATTGAATTGGAACTGGAATTTATCTGGGTATTTGCTCTACAAAACTGCAATTCCTGTGCTGCTGTGTGTTGTTGACAAGTATCCCCCCTTACTTTGAGCTGGATTGTAATGCTTTCGCTTGGTGTCATAAATCTTTCATTATGACTTGTACAGAGCCTTTTGTTTTATGTGGAGAGGCCATGTTGATAATGGGTTATATGTTTACTTTACTATACTGTAAAGTACATTATTACTTGTTTACAACATGGATCTTGTTTTCATTTTTTTCTTATGATAAAACTTTACAGACATCTGATGGGATGCAGCAACTGATCTGAATATATATTATCTGCAACAATTTACAACAACAGCAACTAATTTGAAAGTGAAAAGTGCATGTTTGTGTGTGTGTGTGTGTCTCAGACCTTGGCCTCAGTTTCCCCACGATGCAGGGTATAGAGATGGTGGACAGCGCTCTGGGAGGATGCCCATGGGTGGGTGAGAATCTGGAAGACGTGAAAATTGTGGCCCAGAGTGTCGGCAGTCACCAGCAGCATTCCTACAATAAACACATACACAATCACCAGCATTAGGAATCTCTCCAACATAATAACATAAAAAGGTTATTATCATCACAGCTGTTACTGTTTATGTATTATGGTCTTTGTTTCAATGCGCTATGAATTTAGAATTTTTTATGTGTAATATTTGATTTTCTTGTATGGTATGCTTCATTGAATATTTGTTAGTAGTGCTTAATGCTGCCATGTCTAGTACATATTGAAATATAACAAAATTGAAAGTGATGGCTATATAACATACATTCTTCAATGTTGCTCCCAGTCTTTCAGCAGGAATTCTTTAATTGATTTTTATTATGTAAAGATACTCTTAAATTGTGCCGGTGTCAGGCCAACAAAATTATTTTAACTGTATTTCACTCCAGTGGCTCACATGAAGGCAGCCAACAATACCAACTGTGCAGAACACATGCTAGACAGCATGACAGAATTACTGTGCCTTTAAAACAAACAAACCAGCCCATTAAAACAAAGCCAGCTATCATTTGTCGCTGTCATAAAATGCAGCCTTCCCTCGCATGATAGCTTAGTCTGGTTAAAAGCAGGACTTCATTCGTGTGCTTCTCCAAGGACAGACAAGATGATGAGTGTCTGTAAAAGAGAGAATCTATGTATTCATACATCTGTGTATGGCCATGGGTGTGTGTGTGCACACTGATTCACCGAAACACTGAACCACAGCTCAGCACAAGTGTAACCCCCAGTGACAGGCCCATTCATTTGGTCCCGTTTTATTTGAAGCTCGTCAAACTCCAAAAAGTATAGGCCCTCACCATAAACAACATGCTCAACAAACCACACCAGAACAAACCCAAAGCTAAACTGGCATGGTTAGGAAAAACGCTGCACTGCTTTTCAAGGGCAACCCAAAACTCATCCCCAGAAGCCTTTTGAGATGTTACAAACAAACCCATAGATCAGGCAGTAACTCAGTGTAAGACCATTTTTTTTTTCAAACCTCCGTGCTTTTGACAACTCCCAGACATAAATGATATTAAAGTAATTAGTAATTTTCTTCTGAGTTTTTCCCCATGGAATCTTTTATGTGGAGGCTGCAGTAGGTTTTAATTAGTGGCCCGGGCTTTATTGGGTGGCATGTCAAATGTGAAAAGAGGAGGCTGGAATGGCAGGAGATTAAAAGGATTCAGTAACACGTGCGAGGGAGATGGAAAAGGCTCCCTCTCTGGAAAAAAAAAAATGCTACAAGATTTTGCACATTCATTCAGAGTTGAAAGGTTTCTTTTTTAAGACTTGTGTATGACTGAAGAACAGTTTTATTTAAAGATGATGAAGAGGTGGAATGAGGGAGGTACAGAGTGGATGAGCGATGGGGTCATGCAGATTATCAGAAGAGGAGGGAGGAAAGCAGAAGAGAAGCCAAGTGAAGTGTGCATTAAGACAGTGGTTAGCTATTCATGCTGTATCAGAGCAACCAGAAAGCCATAGAACTAAGGCCCAGGGCCTGTAAACTCTTGAAAACCCACGCCCCAAACGAGGTGCCAAGCCACAAGAAGCATTTGCGTCAACTGGGAATACAGAGAAAAAAGGGACGGGGCCCTTCTAATTATAGAGTCTGGAAACGGAAGCGCAGGGTGATTAGGAGTTGAGGCGCTGCGGTCTGTTTATCTGGGAGCTTCCTCTCGCACTCGAACCCTCTCTCCCCCACACTCCACTCTTTCTTTCTTTCTTTCTTTCTTACTTCCTTTCTTCCTCCTCTCTCTGTTTTGGTCAGGCCCCGCCCACCCAGTGGCTGGAGAGTCTGGCCTCGGGTTTTCTGACAGATGAGACTTGGCCACTGTGCTCTGGCCAGAGCCAGCGCTTCTCTTCTGCTGATGGTAGAGTCTGCACTCCAAAAAAGTAACAGCTCAGAAAGGCTGGACAGCTTTGAGAGCGCAAGTGCCCGAGGACTGGGGCTTTTGTGGCCTTGTTGAAATACAGAGGCCCTCGCAGAGAGGCGTCAGTCGGTTAGCCGGCGGGAAGGCCAAATTAAAAAGTAGCTGAAACGCTCGGTGGGTGAAAAGAGAGGGTTTCGGGGAAACCAGAGGCTGGCTGGAGCAGAGTTTGACACGTCCTATTTATAACACCTCGTCCCAGGGGTTACAGTGTTATTTACGATGTTTTAGTACCAAATTCGTTGGCACACGCACTTAGACATGCATTAAACTGCAAGGGATGACCTCTAATTTGCCATATGTGCAAGACATGCGTCCGCATGGGACATGAAGGAAGTGATATAATCATTTCCATAAATATCTGCTTTTGCTTTCTGTTTTCTTAAATCTTTTTGTTTTGTTTTGCTGCAGGCTTTACTGTCCCATCCCTGATCATCCAAACAGAAAACATCTGCTCAATCCCATTAATAGTGGGAGAATGTTTCATTTATAAAGTGGCTGGGCTAGGTTTATTGTTGACAAAGGCAGATGGGACAAGGGAGTGGGACAGAGAGAGAGGGAAAAGCAAAGAAAGAAATGGAGAGAGCAACAAAGAGTGCAGAATACAAAATGCCACAACAAAACTAGTCCACTTTTTAATTAACAACACTAGGCTCAAAAAAAGCTTTGAAAATCTGAAAAATCTCAAATTATAACCATGTGGAAGGCATAAAGCTTACAAGATGGAGTACTTGGGGGACTCAGATAGCTTTACTGTTACCAGGATGCATAAACTTCAGAGAAAATGAGCCCAACACACAAATGAAAGAGTATCCATCGTAAGACGAAGCTTTGTCTTCAGGGCTGCCAATTTGGAGGGGAGGACAGGACTCATTGTGTGTCTGCATGTACTTACACATATTCTGGGCATAAACAATACAGTATCATTCTGCATTCTATATACACAGCTAACCAAAGTGTTAGTCTTGCTATGGGTAGTCAACCACCTAGGAACCACTCACAATAATTTATCTACCCACAATCCTCTCACCTACCAATCCACCTTTATACAATGTTATCATTTACTGTTTAAAGCTAAAAGATTTGAGACCTAATCTGTTGAATTCAGTCAAAACTTTCCTTAGCAGAGTGCCAAGAGTTTGGCCTTCAAACCATAAAATATTCTGGTGGTTACATAAATACTTGATTAGATCTATTTTAACATCTTTTTTGTCATTTTTAAAATTCGATTTACTGTTGTCTATTTTCTTTTTTGTGTCTGTGCTGTTTTATCCTTCCTCTGTGAAGCACTTTGGGCTGCATATTTGTTTAAAAGGTGCTATATATACAGTAAAGTTGAGTTGAGCAGATTAATAGGTATGTGTTCTCCAGTGCAAATGGAGCTACTGGCTACAGTGCTAATTGAAGGAGAGAGGAGAACGGCGAACTAATCCTCTCACCACCACAGCACCACACTAATGTATGAGCAGTTTTATTTCCACTGGGCAGCAGGGTAGGCATTAGGGTTAGTCAGACGCTAACAGGCCAAAGTCAACCACCTAACAGACAGTTTGGATATAATTTTATCATGGGCCTTCATTTTCTCTTCCAAAAAGGTTTGGCTAAGCTGGGGGTCTCGTGTTTTTTCCCCTGCTGACTTCTTTTTAACAATACAGAAGTTCCCTGATCTCAGCAATTAACTTGGTGAGTATAAAGAAACAATGACCGAACCTATGGAAATAAGGTCCAAGTTCTGATAAACTATTCTTGTTTTTGTTTTTGAATTATTACACTCTTGGCAAAGACTGGGATGTCCATTTTACAGTTTGAAAACAAAATTGGATGTGCTCTCTGGTCATCAAACTATATGCCAGCATTGATGTTGCTAAATTACCTCAAAGATTTGTGAAAACAACAGAGGAAAAGAGGGGAAAAGGTACTTATATTTCATTTGATGTACAGCGGGGTGAAACCAAGGGTTGTGTTTTTCTATACGCTTCACAGGCAGACCACCTGTGAGCACTTAGATATTAATAGATATGAAAAAAGGTGTGTGTGGCTAACCTAGCTGAGAAGCTGCCATTAGTTTGATATTACAATGCTGGAACGCCGGCTCTTTTAACTGGGCAAAACGCGCCTTGCTTTAAAGTCGTGCCGACACACAAGGGGCAGGAACCGTAGCGGTCAAGTTCACAAAGCGTGACTGTTCTCAAGGCAGCGCTCCAGGCTTGTTCTTTCATCACCTTAAGTGGAAAAAACACTACTTAAATCTGTTTCTATGGAGCATGTACATATTTGCACACTTCCTGCTGGAATTGTTTAAAATAGAGAGGCTTTTATTTTGTCATATGCCAGAAGGCTGTCCAATGGGTACAACACAGGATGAACAGGCTACATAAGCAGGTGAAAATGTTAAGGAAGCCTCGGTTTCACCTGCAAGAGTTCATCCGCCTAAGCCAAAACCCCCAATTTACTGCCACTAATCCCAATTCCCAGTGAATCTTATTACTTTTACTCTGTTTTCTTTCTGTGGTTTTCCAACATGGGACAAACACTTTCTCACAGCAGCTTAGAGAGAACTTTAACACCAGCCCTATTTTAATGCCATGTTTGAAAAGCCCCAAAACAAATTGCTCCCGTCCACAATCTCCTGATAAAGAATTTGGGACTGTGATCAGCCCATAATCCCTTTTCTGAGCAAAGAGGCAGACAGTGAGACTGGAGAGGTAAGCTCTTTGCATTTACACGGCCTCCATTAAACTTCTCACAGTTGTGTTATGTTAACTAATGAAAATCCCTTTGAACATTCACAGCCACTGGTCATATGTAAGATTTAACTGTGCTCCGATTGTCCATTGATTTAAAAGAAAAAAACTGGACGGGAGCTGTGTGTGTTACAAGAGGAAAGGTTAGACCATCCATTCCTCTAAAGGATGCATGAGTAAATTCAGTTAATTCGAATTTAGATTTTTGCATAATTTCTGAAAAGCAAAATTTCTTGATTAAAACATAGGCAAATGCATTATGTTGTTGATGCCATGGACCATCAGGCAAATTAGCTCACAATAGTGAGTCACAAACAGTAATGTAACTGCAATGTAGACATGCACGCAGACTGAGTAAGGTTTACCAGTCATGACAGCTAATAACTGGTGCTGGGTTTTTTTTTTGGATATAAATAAGAACACACAATAATGACAGCCTTGTAAGTGCTAATACAGAGCACTCTGCCTATTATTTCATTTATCTTTCTAGCACCAATAGCTAAGGATGTTAGTCAGTTTGTCTGTTCATCTGTTTGTGTAATATTTTGGTCCATAGCAAAATATCTCAATGTTAACTGGCCAGATTGCCATAACATTTCTATTGTATAGGAGGATAAATATCCCAAATGCACATCAT
Source organism: Gadopsis marmoratus (assembly GCA_036023855.1). Classification (NCBI taxonomy): domain Eukaryota; kingdom Metazoa; phylum Chordata; class Actinopteri; order Centrarchiformes; family Percichthyidae; genus Gadopsis; species Gadopsis marmoratus. The sequence continues at coordinate 29,806 of JAVQJF010117512.1, forward strand.
CTGATGCTGTGTGTGACCACTATGCTACAGTCGCCTCACAACCCAGTCCAGGAGGCTTGAAGGCTTAAATCCATATGATTCTACTAGCCCACTGGTCTTTCCCTAAGTATTCACTGCCAGTATTGCTCAAGGAATAGAAACATTCTATTCTACACCTTGTTATTATGGAATGTAATACACATTGCAAGCTTTGTGGGATATTGGCAGCTTTTACACTTTGAGTCTAAATATGTTAATATATTAAATGCTATTATTATTATTATTTATTAAGATTTTCACTTCAGGTTGCACATCTCACCAATTCCTTTCCATGGTCACTGCTGCCAATGCAACCAAGCCAGTGCTCAACTCATGGGAACAGGAAACTTCACAACTCACCTCTTCTCCAACAAGCCACCTACCTAAACACATACCACAAGGAAGTTACTAATGACCTGTGTTACCACACTGAGTGGGCTGTGAATGACTCCACACTGCTGAGGTGTCTGGTGTGTTAGTCAGCATCTGGCATGAGAGGAGCTGGGGTTAGTCTTTCTCAGCCAAGCTTTCCAGAGGCCCTGAGTCATGGTCACAGGCTAATCCAACTAGCTCTGGCCATGTAACCAATTCTTTCCAGATAAAATATGTTCTTTATTTTTACACTACTGTTTTCCTGAAGCCTCTCCTCTGCTGAGTTACACTGAACTACTACTGTAAATACTAATGTAATCTGACTTCAGTACCTTTAAAATGTTTCTCACACTCAGTGGACACTCATCTCTTGGACTACCTGTTGTCGCACAGGAGGTAGAGCAGGGTAGAACGAGTCGTCGTCTGGTTTGGAGGTTCAATTCCCAATACTGAATCCCAATTATGGGACAGTCAGTAGTAGTGTCTGTAATTCGAGTTCCTGCATATTAAATGCTCATCTGCAATCTTCTTACTGGTCCAAGTAATATTATTAAGTGTACTGAAGTAGCATATCACATGACATAATAAGCTACATTTGAGTCAGAAAATGTTATAAATGCAGTTGAATGAAGAACAATTCTTTCCATTCATATGTTAGCATGTCATATTATAAAAGAGAATTTATAATGAAGCAAATTACACTCAGTAATAGTATATGGTAGATTATCAGTCAGCATATTATACAGTTTATACAAGGTGAAAAGTATGAGCATGACATATAGTCTGTACATTTGAAAGTACTTTTTGTTTTTATTGTAGCATGTGTATTAAAAGAATACATTATATAGTTGGTGTGTAACAATACATACATCAAGAAGCAGAATTAGAAATAAAGACACGTCTCTAATATAAGCCTGCTTCAAATAAAAGCCTGGTACCCTCTGCAGTTGAGGTAAATAAAAGGCCCCTGCCAGTATGAGAATTAACGATAGGCTACTAACAAGGCAGTCCCCATTCCGACATACACATTGGTGATGGATCGAAACCCTCCTAGATTCACTTGCAGATATTGTAATACTCAACAGAAAAGCACTTACATTTAAACTTATTACATGATTTTCACTGGTGCTACTGCCATTTATATTGTCCCTAACTTACAGTGCTTTGTCCCTTTATGTCAGACTGCATCCACCTTTTCAGCCGGCACGGCACTACCGAATAACTAAAAAAAAAATTATTTATACTTTCTCCTCATAACATTGCTTGGCACGTCCACTGGCAGTTTGTTATAATATTCTGTCTACTAATGAAGAATTTCACGTATCTTGGAATAACAGACAACATGGTCTGGTCAATGAATTCAGAAGTCTTTTGTCTTCAGATAGTATCGAAGACCAGCAGAAAATTCTGTTCTTAGCGCGCAATAGATAGAGTGAGTGGCAGTAATTTAATGCAATCGCTGTCAAAGCCTCCTAATGATGAAATTCAGGACTCTTCGCAACTATTCATTTTGACAGTGTAATGGCCAATGGGCAAACTCCAACACTCGACCAACCAATGGTGTAACTTCATCACTCGCTCAGTCATTCATTCGCTCAGTATGTCGAGGACAGGCTTTCATATTTACAGGGCTAGGCCCTGCTTTTTGTAGTCTAGCCAATATATTAAGTGTTCCTCTTCTATTTCTGAATTATCAAAGTAGTTTCTATATAACATCAGAGAGCAATCTGCCTACACTGCTAACCATTTTGGTATTTACCACATTATTGCAGGCTGCCAGATGCATGGAGTGGGGTAGCCCATAGCATATAAGTTATATTATTATTCATTATATATATTATTCAGCTTTTTTTACAAAATCATACATTTTCCTTGTGCCTTGGAAGCAAATGTTCTTTGGATGGCTACTGGTCATATTGTTGGACGGAGTCGACCTTTAAGGGTCTTCAAGTTATTCCTTAATATTGTTCAATTATAGAGTAGGAAACAAAATCATGTCCACATGTGGATCCATATCACAATTAATGGCCAATAGGCCTAAAAATTTTAAGTAAACTTTCTGTCTCTGCTAGCATGGCCAGCACAGAATACTACTAACCTCTATATGGACATTGCAAAGACGCTGAGGTACACGCCCTGAATTTGACAAATTCTTTACCAAACTAAAACTGTTGCTACAAACCTACACATTGTGATCATCAAACATTCCCCAGCATTACAATAGTCTAACTAAAATTCGTCCCCAGTCAAAATACTGAAAAAGGCAAGACAGAGAGCCCTACAGAGCAGCTGTTGTAAATCACATCAGAGCATTCTGTGAGGACTAATTACTATCTTGGTGTGAAGACACAACTCAATCCATGCTAAATGTGTGGCTATAAATGTGTGGCCTCGTGAAGCTGCTTGTGTGTGGGAATTCCCCTCGTGTTCAACATGTGCATGTGGGTCCAGGGTTTTTCGGTGACGGCCTGGCTTATTTCACACATCAGTAAGATGCAGAGACAGAGTTATTACACCATGGAGAGCTGCTTTCACGGCACAGTTGCCTCAATGGTCAGGCTCAACGGGCCAAGCTATTCATTAGACTGGCCTGTTACTAAACCAGGGATATGGTTTATGGGACAGTTCCGTGAGGGGAGAGATTCAGTCTTGATTCATCTGCCATTACTCCTTGCTTTGATGGGGTATTCAAAACTTCCAAATTCAGAACATTTAGACGGCTGCACAAATTTAAGTTCTGGATCTGTGGCAGTCTGTTTTAGGAGAAACATAATGATAGAGATTCTTCACAGAACAAGTGTGGAAGCATACTGTACCTGCATCCACTTTAAATACAATGTATTTGACTGATTCATGGTCAACGTACAGGGAGGATAGCTGACTGATTTGGTTTTACTGCTTGCAAAGATCAGGAATGTGGAATAACCATACCTGACAATACCTAAGAGTTACTAGAAGCTGACCAAGCCCACAATTTTATGAGTAACCATTACTGTACCTGTCCACAGTGGTGGAAACTAATAACTAAATACATTTATGTGAATTTTTTAAGATTCTTGGTATTTTTGCTTGAAAAATTGCTTAAAAAATTAATTGATCATAAAAATTGCTTGTGATTAATGACTAATCACTTAATGCACAAATATCAAGTTCTCTTTTCTATATGCTGGATTTTAGTGGCTGGACAGAAAGAGGACACTGTTTAATGTTTGAGTAAGACAGGGTTTGAAAAAGTAAGGGGAAAATGAGCACACCATCCCCAGTTGAAATTATGCCCTTGTCATATCACAAAACATCATGGTACATACTATAATTCAACACTCTAAAATGAGCTGCTCTCCATGAAGAATAATTTTAGTTTTGATACATATGTATATTTCTCTGATAAAATATGTAAATCCAATTAAGTAAAGTTTTAAATGCAGGACTAAAACTTGTAAAGAATATGTTTACACGGCGGTGTTGGTGTTGCTACTTTTAGTAAGCAAAGGGTCTGTATATGTCTTCCACCACTGAATGTTAAGAACTTGATCCTCATAAAACTAAGTAGGACTGTAGAGAAAGAGATTTGAGAGAATAAACAGCAGAGGGTGGTGACTTGCATGGCTGCTGGTTCAATCACTCCATCTAGTGCCAGTTATAGTCAAAAGTAATGCACAAGTTTTTGGGCAATATCTCTGCCATCAAAACATGAGTGTATTTTGACCTTGGCATCGTACCTAATAATCAAGTCAAGGATCATTAAGGACGAGTGAAGAGGATAAGACGTGAAAGAAAACAAGCACACACACATTGCAGCTGTTAAAGAGAGCACTCTGCCACTGCACTTTATCTGCATCCCTCTAATTACACCACTAGGAATAGATCCACAGAAGTGCCGCAAAGCACCAACCACCACGCCAAGAACTGGCGGCCGCCGGTCCGCCCTCTGTAGAGCCTGCAACACACACAAGTCACTGGGGTTTCTTACATAACTCTTCCCAGCCAAAACGTTTGGGCTTTCCAGGCTCCGTTTGAGTCATATCATTGTTTCCTGCTAAGTCTATCTTTCTTGTTTCTGCCATGTTGAGCTTGACCACTGTAAGGGGAAGCTCAGTAGGGCCAGGAAGGTAGTTCAGTAAAAGCCACTTCCTTTAACTCGTTGGAAACAGTTCACTTAAAGACCAATGAACCCGTCACTCAGAATTTGGGCTCTGATCAAATCAAGAGGCCTCTAATTATGGGACACTCCACAACAGACAGCTGAAATGAAAATGAATAAAAGAAGAAACAACGATGAAAGGAATACTGCAATCACAGCAGTGGAAAAGCGGAGTTTCTACGCTTGTGTGAAGATTCGTCCTAATCTCATTACATGCCCTAGCTGCAATGAAAAAAAGGGGACATCTGTGTTTTTTGGCTACACTTCTGGTGCTTTTTTCAGTTGTAATTTAAACATTTATTAGCCCTTTAGCTTTGGCTCACAGTAAATGAGTCAGAAAGATTAAAAGTGTGATGGGAATTTGAAAGATGACTGTGGCCTGTGGAAAAGGTCACAGGGGATTCTCAGCATCTACCAGTACAAACTACCACGTGTACTCCACTGTTTTATGTTCAGGGTGCACTTTTGTAGAAACCGAGCTTGGATAAAAACATTTGCAGAGCTGGCAAATCCAACTATCTGAGTCAATTACTGGATCCACATTATATCATATTATATACATTTGCTCAGCAACAAATTAATGTCCACTTTAAGTGATTATCTTTCTTTTTGAATGAATTAATGTCGAAGAGCAAAAGCCTGCAAGGTGGAATGAAGCAATATGATCTTCTACAGCGGTCAATACCACCATTGGTTTTTCGAGAGACATTGTTTTCCTTAGTTATAGATATCATGTATAATCTCCACTGAAAGGATTGTTAGAAATTAAAACTTTTCTCTTTCATTGATGTACTTTTATACAGGTTGTGTTTTGTATGTGATTTATTATGAGGTTAGGGGTGGGAGTAGGTGGAGTCTAGATAACCCTGTCTTGTCTGTGTCTTTGACTGCAGTATCGTACTGTTCCTGCTCAGACAGAGCTGCTGAGTTTAGTCATACGTCTGGTAAGTGAAGGATTCTTGGGACTTGGAGGTCATGGGGTGAGAGCCATCTCTCAGCAGCTCCTTTATTAACTGCACATGCACACACAACACATGCAGTATAAAATACATGAAGACACACACACACACGCTTACACAAATACACACCACAGGAGTAACAGGAACATACACAAGCACAGACTGACAAGGTAGTCTGTTCACACTTACAAAGCATCTACTGTCCCTTTCCTTTTGGGGTGGAGGTCAGCAATGCTGAGAAAGTGGGAAAGGAGATGCCAGAGTAAAATAATGTGGTGAGAAGGGAGTATAAGATTTGTACGTGGAAGCTCATTTCATTTTTTCAGCTGTCTCGAGTGCCTGGTTGTCACTTGAGTGGCAGCATGTCTATTGAGCGACAATACACAGACCCCTGTTGAACAGAAACTGATGGAAACAAATGATAGAAGAAAACCTACGGGCCATCCAATTCCTAGCTATCGCCTTGCATAAATTACCAGCCTCAGTCATAACATGTAACATGTAACACGCAGTTGACAAAAAATTGGTCAACGTGGATCAAGAATTTTCTTTTAAGTACACGTTGCTACACACGTGGGCAAAATTGTTGGTACCCTTCCATTAAAGAAAGAAAAACCGACATTGGTCAACGTGCAATCACTGCAATCAAGCGACGTCTGTAACTCTCAATGAGACTTCTGCACCTGTCGACAGGTATTTTGGCCCACTCCTCGTGAGTGAACTTCTCCAGCTGTAGTCACTGTGCTGTTTGGTATCATGGTGTGTGTCACACTGAACATGGACCACAGAAAGCTAAGGAGAGAGTTGTCTCAGGAGATTAGAAAGAAAATTATAGGCAAGCATGTTAAAGGTAAAGGCTATAAGACCATCTCCAAGCGGCTTGATGTTGCTGTGACTACAGTTGCACATATTATTCAGAACTTTAACATCCACGGGTCTGTAGCCAACCTCCCTGGACATGGCAGCAAGAGGAACATTGATGACAAATTGAATTGACGGATAATACGAATGGTAACCAAAGAGCCCAGAAAAACTTCCAAAGATATTAGAGGTGAA
>JAVQJF010117513.1:0-28771 GCA_036023855.1 Gadopsis marmoratus
TGGGCAGATCCCAGGCCACCTCGCTCATGAACCACTTGAAGCTCTTGCAGTTGAGGCGGTTCCTCAGCTCCTTCTGGGCCGTCATGTCTCCTGCTGACAGGTGGCGGTACTCGGGCCGACGCTGGTAGACGTATTCGGCGTATTCGTCCATCCACACCTCCGCCACGCGCTTCAGGTTCTAGAATCGGAGAGAAAGAACAGTTTTTTTTGTTTTCATTCGACATTGTAGGCAACTAGCTGACATCCAGCAACTGACAGTGTTCGTAACAGCAAACACCAGAGCCACAGCGACGATATGGCTGCGATTATACGTCATTGTGCAGAAAGAAAGAAGAAAAGAGAAGCTTTTCAGTTTGCTCATTGTTCAGGCATTTCTTTGAGATTGGGGCATTTGATGTTCTCCAAACTTATATCGCAAGATAGACATCCAGTGTTTAACGTTTGCTTTGTGTTGTTAAAGGTTTATCTTTAAGATGCAGTGTCTCATCCAAGAGTGGAGAGAGGAGGAAGAAGAGTTCAGAGTTTGGAGAGAAGCTGCATATGTCGCTCATGCTGTTAATATTTAGTTATTTGGTGTAAATGCCGGTGGCAGTTGATGCTAATCAACTGCCACCGGTTTTTACTGTGACACAGTGAAAAGGAAATCCTTTTCACTGTGTCACAGTAAAAAGCACTTCAAGTCAACTGGCTTGTTAGCAGCTCGTTGTGCTTCTGGACATCACGTCTTCAGCGAAACGCAGACTGAGCCGTCGTGGCTACGTCCTGCCATCCCTGATGTTTTGATTGATGTGACATGACAAAATGATCAAAGCCGCTCAGCAGAAAGTCAGCCAGTCATCAGACAGGACCTGTCATCATGTCGCAGAAGGCGAGGGATGAGGGAAAAATACAAGTACTGAAGAACTCAATGAGTACTGCAAATCTGGTTTGGCAGTTCCCAGAGGAAAAAAGAAAAAACAAAACAAAACAACAACCCTGATCTACATCGTTATTAGTATGTTAAAAAATTCGAGTTGTTCCCAAATTTTCCACTAACAACAAATGTGTATAACATAAAAAAACACATAGTTTGATGTAGCGGTGTAGCCATTGTTTGAATACTTTACTACACATCATATAGTTCCAATAAAGAGGCAGATACAGGACATGGATGCGACACTGTCAATACAGTAAACCTTCCAAGGATAAACTCGAGGGTTTATCAGGAGTCGTAAGAAGCCAGACGATCCACTGAAGAGAGGAACAGAAAGAACAGGAAGAGCAGGTGGTCTCTGGTGTCACTCCACGCCAACACCGAGACACCTGCAGGTCCGGTGTGAAGCCTCTGACAAGACCACTTCCTGTGGAAAATGCTGCGCCAAGGATCTGTGTCGACTGGATTTTAACTTTAAGACGCAGGTAACAAAGTGAGAAAGTGTCAGACAGAAATATCCCGAAACTTAAACTGGCCTTCTCTCATATTGTATCATCTGCCTGTTAGTGTGGCCTACATACGTGTCCCAAAGCGTTCGCTGGCAGGGGAGACCATTTTGTGCGATTGCATTTTTGCTGTTTTTCTTAAAGATGAAAAGTACCTTTTGGGTTTTTTTAATCTCAACTGCTCAACAACTTTTTAACCTTTTGCATCGTGTCACGAGCGTTTCTCACTAGGCGACAACAAAAGCAGGCAGTTTCATGTTCACAACGTGTGCAAACATACGTCAACTAATAAAGAAAAAGCATCAAACATTTGGTTTCATTTGCTCTTTGAATCGTTATAAACGCATCTCATTTCAGAATGAAACTCAAAAGCTAAGCAGGCGACTGACCGACACGGGCAGAAGCTAATTGCAAACATGAAAGATTTACACCCGAGCAAATGGGAAATCCATCTATCTGGAGCCTTTTGAGGTGCAAAGGAGTAAAAAAAACACCGAGCCTGTCAGCCGCCGAGGGACGGACGCATGTCTGAGAATACAGATGTTAGCAGCCTTGGAGGTACGGACGGAGGAATGAATGAGAATAGAGGTTCAGCGAGCCTCCCCGGAGAGTATAAATACAAATCGCCTGGCCTTTGGGGGTACAGATGTAGAGGAATAATGCCTCGAGCCACACACAGAATCCCCGTAGCACAGCTCATCGCCTGCAGCGAAACTCTGGCTCTCCAGGTGAACTGGAGGTTTCATTCTATATCCCTCCATGGTGGCTGGACTCGGGGGGAGGTGCTCCCCGGCGGAGGGGAGTGTTCTGTAAAATAACTACGGCATCTTAACGCGCACAGAGGACATTATTGACACCATTATTCTCACCATGAAACCATTGTAGGGACGATAAAATGCCCAGACACAAGAGGAAAAGAGAGACCTGGATGTAATTCTCACCTCGGGCAAATCACTTTTAGACTGAAGCTTCTCTCGGTGAAATATGACCAGAACCTCACTGTGGCGGTTGCCCGAGTAGTCTCAGGTAAAGTTTGGCAGTCCATGTGAAATTATTTGGACAATAGTGGCGATCCCTGCAGATATTCACAGTCCTCAAATAAAAGGTTGGCAAAAAAAAAAAAAAAAAAAGTATTTTTCCAAAATAATAATATACAAAGATGTGGGGTTTGGTTAGTGTGAGTGTCACGAGCTAACGCTTTGACTAGTAAAAGCTGGGTCACCAGTTAGAAACAAAGGCCTGCCTCTAATACAAGCCTGCTTCAGATAAAGGCCTGGAACCTTCTGCAGCCCAGCTAAGGCCCCGGCTGCTATCTGACGAAATACTGTAAATCAATGGCATCATCCCCAAAGATGCTGTGTTCCAAAACAAAAATGTATCCATTTTGGCATTTTCAGGTCAATTTTGTGACCAAAGACAAGCCACATTCTATTCCTCCTCTTCTGCGCCGCCAACAAAACCTTTCTGCAGCGCTCTCCTTCCACAGACTCCCCTCATCTGTCTTCACCCAAACTACTTTCTGTGCAGCTCATTGCATTTGTGGCATTTTCCTTCCTTCGTCTTCTTCTTAAGTGTCAAGTGTGTTTTGTTGCTGCTCTTGGCATTTGCCATTCTTTTTAAAACGTTTTCAAATACATTCAAGTGGCTCCTTTTGTCTGCCGCCTTGGCGAAAACTGATTTAAATGCAGCGTCGCCACGGCGTTTCGTCTCTTTGCATGTTTGTGCAGAAAAGGGAAAACTCTTGCTTTCTCCACCACCAGCCAAGCTGAAACGTGTATTTAACGGTATGTCAGGGAGTTCAGCCCACAATCTTTATTTGTTGTCTGACTGCAATGAGGACAAAAACCCAAATTATCTCAGAATGGTTTGTATTGTTGATCGAGATGTACAGCAAGTTATCCCGACGTCTAATTTGTTCCTGATGATACCAAATAAACACACCAGTCAACTAAAGCCAATCAGCTCAAAGGGAAAGGCCCACCTATATACAGTATTTGACTCTTTTTAAACTACTATGCAGAGAAGAACACAGGGGACAGAACAGAATTCTCCACAGCCCCGAGGTACAGTAAGTATTTCTGTATGGTTACACCTGCTGCCCGTCTGACATCGGCATTCAATACAGCCTCTAGGGGGGGAAAATGTCCAGGGCGACGAGGCAATAACAAAGGCCAACAGGCTTAATTACACATTCGGCCGAACCAAACAGAGCCAGGAGTCAGAGTGACGCCGAGTCTCGCTCGATGAATAGAGCTCAGCTACAGGCCGGAATGACCAAGACGTTCTCGTACTGTGTCGACGTGGCATAAAGAAACGTGAGCTCATTATTGGGGAAACTGTAAGATAAGTGGACTGCAGGTTAAAATATATGAAAGGGTGCTACAATTAGTATTTTTTTTTTTGTTAATGGCTCTTTGTCATTTAAAGCATTTCTATAACATTTTCAGACTCAAGATGGACAAAGAAAAATAATAATAATAATAAAAAGAAAGGATTCAGCAAAACCAGAGATATCGTCTTTTTAAAGCCATGTATTCTTCCTCTTGAAGAGGCGCCTACATTACCCACAATGCAACTCGGAGCTTGCTGCTGACAGTTCAGATTAGGAAGGTAAGAAAATACAAAACCATCTGTTCGTTGTCGCTCCATTTACCTACACTGGACTGGAGTTGCAGCAGAAGCCTGAAGCTCTCAGGGTGAAAATATGTAACATGCTATAAAACAATCAGACTCACCCTGGCCAGACTGACCCCACCGGGAACTTTGTAGGGGACGTACTTCCTGTAGATGTGTCCTACCCTGGAGCAAGGGATGTCCTCCATCCGACCTCCACACATCCACACCTACAGAGAGATCGATAGACGAGAGACGATATCAGGGGGGTTGGTCAAACAGGGAGAATATCAGATGAGCTGACAAGGTCAACCAGTCAGAGAGATGTCTACAAAGAAAGCAATGGAGAGCAATAAAAGGTGAGGATGACTGAAGCAGAGGGACATGTGAGAGAGGGATACAACGAGGGAGAGGACCTGGGAGAAAGAGCAGCTATGAATCCTCTTCTGTGACGAGTGCAGGCGTGAAGTCGCCACGAAACCACTCGAGTGTTCACGAGTTTCGAGACCGCAGAGAGCAGGAAGAGCGAACGACCTCAAAGAGAACAAGTCAATCATGCTTGGCTGACTGACGAGGTCTGAGGCTGGATTTGTTGCGCTACTGTTGGAAGGCAGAGCCATCTTTCAAAGTCTACAGCGTGAGCGTCTTTGACATTCTTAAAGATAGACTGTTCTGATTAAATGTAGAGTAATCACCCAAAATGTGAGCTCCGAAGGTCAGACAGTGTGTGTGAGTGTGTGCGCTCTTTGAGATTTAGCATTTCTACTGTCAGGATCTAAAGACACGCCGCTGAACTCCCTTCCTCTTTGTGTTGCATAAATCTTTTGACAGCAAAATGGTCCTGCCTGTGTCAAACCAGTACCACAGCTGGCTGAAGTCAAGTGTGGCCATCCCAGCTAACCATCGCCGCGTTTTTAAACCTCAGTCTGAAAACCAAATGGCCGACTACTGAAACCGGCTCTGAAGTGTTTATTGTCAAAGCTACATGAGAATGAGCTCCTATCAATCTGCATTTAAGCTGCATTATTGCACAACAACCGTATAACAAAGTGAATGCTGTAGTTCACCCAAAAGGCTGCTAGTTGTACGGCTGGAGATGAAATACACGTGATTTGTAGTTAATGAGCTACTAGCAAACACTCACTGCCATGGTCCTTTACCACACATCACCACGCTCCTCCTCCTGCCGTGACTAGAATCTCTCGCCCACATAACCAACATTTTTTAACGTCATTCGTTCTTTATTTATTTCACAATTTTGCCAGTGCGGGGCTTTTATTCAGATTGACTTGCAGTGCCTTAAGACGATGGAGTCCGGTGTCGTTCCCAAGGACACGTGTCTGATGATGGACACAGACTGATCACGTAGGAAGCAGAGTAAATCAATAATGAGGGGAAGACGTTGCTCTTTCCCTGACTGATGGACTTTTGCTTTGGACTTTCCAGTGTGTTGACATTCTGCATCGCTCCCCTTCCTGATCCTCCAGAGTGGACATCAGCTGGCTGCTATTTCAATTCAATTACTCCTTGTCAAGGTTGTTGCGCCACTCCAGCTTGGACAAACCGAATCGGGGGAAATAACAGATCGAATCCACCGTCTCCGCATGTTGCTGCAGGGAAGGTCTGATCTGCTGCGCCAATCCCGTCCCGTCGTCTTCATCCCTGGCTGAAACACTTGAGCTTAATAACAGGGGCGACTCGCTGCTGGAGGGATCACGAGCTTGAATTCAGCGCCCGTAAGATTAAATTGAAAGTCTTATCACTCACCTCAACACACGACCTCTACAATCTTCTCACCTCAAACCACGAAGGCTAAAACCACGCCGCCGCGGCACGGAACGGCTTTATCATCTATTTAAAAATAACAATACTGACGTTATTTATATGGCGCTTTTCAGAAAAACAACAACGCAGTTACAAAAACGCAACGACGTCGGTGCCAGTCAACATTCTACAACGCAGATGGCCCCGTCGACCCATTTCCCCCGGGAACATCTGCATTTGCGCACAAGTAATTAATCTGATTATTTATGTCTGCTGGGAGTAATCACATTTTTTTTTAAGTCATGCAAATGAGGGCCGTGGTTTCCTTCTTCATGAGGTTAACAGACAAGTAGGCCGTGGCAAGTAGCACTATGGAGCAATGTTTATCTGAGCGGGTCCCTGCCAACGCAACACACATTCCTGCGGGTAAAATGTGGTGGCGGTCACACGCAAAGAAATGTGGCAATGTGCCACTGATAGCAGGGAGGAAGCAGGCATGCAAACAATGCAACTACTCCACAATGTGGCTTTGTTAATGTTTTACGAGGAAGGAAACGCACTTAATACATTTGTTAGGCCTTAGTGATACACACATTGCCTTTGCGTTGAAAGGACAAAGATATTTAGGATAAAAGAAAATGTTAATTAAATTCAAAAATCTTTCTGCTAACTCGACTTGAACAGCCAAGTAAGCCAGTTTCCATCCTTTTCTGCAGGTCGTTGCTCATTAACCTAAAATATGCAACAGGTCTACGGATGAAGTGAATGTTACTCGAGCCTTTTTTCTACACATTTGAATTTAGGGAGGAGTTGAACAAACACTGACGTCAAAGCCGACACGGTCCAAGAAAACAGGTTACGACCCTGTAATAACATCCCATCAGATATCCTCCTCCTCCCTTTTTGTCTTTAGGTCGCCTGTAAACTGAAAACCAAACTTAAATCTGCCCACTTTATGATTTTGATAACGTTGACGTGAAAAGTCGCCTCAAGTGAATCTTTTGAAGGTTCTTCTCTCAGTCTTTGTGTGATCAACCAGCACTTGGCTAATTGTTGTTACAAAGCTATTAGTTACTAAAGTCACAATGTCTCCTGTCCCCACTTTGTATAGTCACCATTAGAGTAGATGTAGACTAACCGTGTCCACCTTTTCTATTATTGTCGGTTGTGCTAAAGGTTCAGCATTGCATGTTGTTCGTCTGTCACAAAAGTGTAATTTTAAGAGATGGTTCTTTTCATAAAACCACATCCATATAAAGGGATCACTATAGCTCCGTCTGTTTTACTCTGCTCTTTTGCCCTCCTGCTGCCCCTGTGGAGGCAAAATAATTAGGTCCTGTTCCAAACTGGAAATTGTGAAAGCCTTCGTTCGTGTCACGTGTGATGCACCACTGCTATTTCAGTATCAATTAGCACAACAGAGGCACAAAAGGAGGGTTTGCACTAATACGTGGAAGCAGCAGAAGGTAAAACAATTTGACAGTGAATTTGATTTGGATGCTCAATTTTTATAAACAACAAATCCACTCCGCTGGAGATTTCACTCCAAGGAACAGCATCCAGTATCGCACTGCAGCATATGTGCAATCAAATCAAATCAAACCACCCAGCAGTGGTCTTTGTGCTTAATTGAGTGAGACGACAAAAGTCCTTACTCATTCAAACCAAAATTCAATTATCGTGACGGGCCGTTCTGTCCATCCAGCGCTCACTGACAGAGACAGCCGAGAGGAGGGGCAGGCGAGCTCTTAACATGCCGGCCAAGTCGCAAGCAGTTGTGGCTACGCTGTAGAATAATTCATGCTGAAGCACCAGACAAAAGCATAATCTAATATGTTATTCTGAGTGTGATTAATGTGGAGAGTCTTCCATGCTGCAGGAGTATGTTCGCCTCAAATTACTGGAACAAGGGTTGAAGCCACAAGGCAGAACGTCTCATAGTCAAAGAGCTGTGGAGAAACATGTGAAACACAACGTTTCCTCCTCAAAAGGCAACTCCACGTCAAAATATAGACAGACAGCTGAAAATCAGTGACTGCCTGTTAACTAGAAGCAGCTCTGGAGGACAGAGATCCAGCAACAACTGTTCTCTCAAAATCAATATATTTTAGATTCCATTTAACCCTTAATTTAATTTGTAACAAGAATATCTACTACTGTGGGAGTACAAGTATGCAAAAGATGAGAATGCAAATAGTATGTACAAAAAACTTGAATATACAGCTCAAACTTTACCATACTTTTCTTTTTTACCTTGTTTGGCATCTTCTATACAAGGTACAACGTCTATACAACGATGCAGTGTTTTATGATCACACAAAATAATATTCAGTAACAGCATGCATGGAACATGGAAGGACCCACCTACTTGTTGGAATACAAATCAACACACAAGCACAGAGGTCAAAGTGACACTGTTGATTATTTATATTATAGTGGTGTTTCATATTTTTTATTAATTTTTTTTTTACCTTGAAGGAGATCTCGTACTGTTCTCCTCCCCAGATCTCCAGACCCGTGTCATATCCTCCCAGCTCCCAGAACCACTTCCTGTCCACAGCAAACAGTCCGCCCGCCATCACTGGTGACCTGCAGGACACACAAAGGATTACAGTCACACACAATAAACCCAGACTGGGCGTTTCTCCTCTCATAACGCGATATAATATTGAATCAGCACATCTCTACTTGGATGGACGGTGTCCAGCACCACAGAGAGGAGAGCAGCGGTTACTGGACTGACTCCCTCAGTAACTCAGCCACTTCTCCTTATACAACACGGTGTTGGGTCACACGACTAATTCTTGGATTTGTATAATGTACCGTGCTGCATTGCGAGAACATGCCACCGACGCTACTTTTTATTTTGCTCCATTGTGGGGAGTTTAAATGCTGGAGAGTAAATATAGAAGTCATTTCAGACACTGCTAGACAGAGATTTGACTGTTTCAGCACCATAAACAGCGAAGATGACAATATTGTTGTTTCTCTCTTATTCAGTATTCCAAATGACTTGTTTCTGTTTGACTTTCCTGAGGCTTGTGTTTGTTCCCCCTCATGTCCACTTAATGTTTGGACATTTTGTGAAAAGGACAAAATGATGACGGACGTTTAACAGCCGACTTTCGAGACAACAAGAGGCGAGTATTTCACAGTGAAAGCAGCTCTGTCAGTGCACGGATCTACCCTGGTGATCAGGGTGGTGATCCACACATATTACTTAAATTCATTCATTACACTCTAGCATTGCATTTAATAGAAGGGGCATTTACTACTCTCACTCCACTTGTTGTCCTTGAACATTCAAGTCACGCTTGTACATACGAGCTCATTCTGCACAGCTGATCCTATGAACTAGTGTCCGTTTCTGACCACACACGATTGCCTGATATTGTATTACAGTTTACAGGCTGTAAGATGAGTCGGGGTTTATTATTTGTTCCCAGTGACGCCCTGCACAGTGCGCAACCAATCAGCCCGTCTGATCCATTGTGAAATCTGACTTGTACGACAGGCTCTGCGGTGCCAAACCACATAATGGTCCTCAGCGCAGAGTGCAGAGGGAGCTGGTCCCTGGAGTGGAACTGAACGAAATGTATTGAACGGTTTCTCATCGGGACAGCGGTGTCAACTGGTAGCAAGCAGGAGGGTGGAGATAAATGTATAATTTCATAGTTCAACACGCAAGATGGTCTCTAACTAAAGCAAGATAGACGCTGGTGGATAACCGGGAGAAATACAGAAACGGGTTCTCTCATGTTTATATTCCAGAGACATTTCAGAGTCTGAGGGAATCTGTGACAACGCAGGAAGAAGGCGGGCTCAGAGTAGAACACCGCTTCACTTCAAATCCAATACAAAACACTGACGGGTGTGTTTACACTGAACGGACAGAGATGTGCGGAGGAAAGAGGTGTGAGGAGAGAAACTGGAGGAAAATAAGTTGTTGTCTGAGTGTCAGGGTGGAATTCCGGCTCAAAAAGGCCCATACCTCTGCGGACCTATGCACAGAGGGGTGTTATGGGTAACCAGAGGTCACAGAGGCTCGCGATGAGGCCGACACCCTCCCAAATCTCAACAATGCGTCGTGTGGAGGATCAAGCAACGTGACTGGCTGAGCCAGCTCCTGTCAAGAGGTGCTTCATAATGGAAACATACTCCACATTAGTACAAGTATATATAATAACACATACACACAGTCGTTCATCGTTCCTACATTGTTTTCCAGCTACTGATAACATCTGTACACTGGAATATTTGTGCTGAACAAAGGCTTATTTAAAATTTTGAGCACATAAGCTGAGAAGCAAAGTGAAATAAAGCGTGTGCTTCAGACTGCACCAAGTGTAGCGATCGCAAACTGTTGTGTGGCCACCGGGAGTGTGTGAGGTGAGCCGGGAGAGCATGGACACTGATTTGCTGGGTGGAGATTGTAAGCTCTTGTTCGCCGGAGGGAGAAAGCGCAAAAACACACCTCACCCCCCGGGAGTCGGTGTGGAATGAAACACACACTGGCTGCAGGACAGACAACCCGGATAATCTCGCAGCTCAGATGGAGTCGGTGAAAAGGAGGGATCGTTTAAACGCAAGTTCCCGAGTAACAGCCAGCGGCATGTCGGGCTGCGAATACGTGCCAATAAGCGCCGCTTACTTTACGCCGTTTTTAACCAAATATTAGATTTGTCAGATGCTATTACTGGGGGAAGTTATGTGATTTGGACAGTAAACATTTTTGATTCAATTGGTTCTGCATTAAGGCTTTTATAAGCTGCAGAGGTTTTACACAGCAGACGACTGCGTGGATATTTATTGCGGTCAGAGCAGGAGCCGACGCTGGGCTCCGAGTGAAGGGAAGACGACAGGGAGGAGGGAAAAAAAGACACCAGGATTTGGCAGCATTTCAATTTGAAAGCTGCCGTTATTACTGAACACAGCAGTGCAGCTAAAGGGTTGTACGTAGCTTTGACAAGGCTTGTGAACTACATCTAAAATGTCAATTTTAACTAATAATCATACCAATTTTGATGTTTTTGCACAAGGAAACCAGTAATTACTTATTTTAAAGAGACCTGGTCTAGAGAATTCCTTTCATATTCACTTGCACCCTTCAGAAATAATCATTCTTATTCTATTACTCAGTGGATCATCAGAATAATTGAATATTCAATACTGAAAATATTCAAGAGCCTCAGCCTAATTCCATTTCATTTGCGCTGATATATTTATCATTTGTTTACAGTAGAATAGAAACTATTTTGGTGAGTGAGGTACAGGAATATGCACATACATCGGGGAACTATTGATATTTTACAAGTGGCCATTTACAGGAAAATGTACCTGAAAATCTGAAAAGTAATTCTACACTTTCGATTTTCAAGCTAAATTACAAGTGTTTAAATTTCACCGCAACACTGTCGTACACAGACGTTTAGCCTCATCACGATGGTGCGTCACTGAGTCCAGCTGTCCAACGCTCCTACAGCTCTGGTCGACATACAGCACTTGAGCTGTCGTGCAACGTCCGACCCCGGGACTCTGCAGTGATTGTCAAAAAGTTCCGACCTCCATTTCTGACGACCCGTTTTCAGAGGTTTCTCTGTTCTTCCACACATGCGAACACTCGACAACACACCTTATTAAAGGCACCGTGGATTACAACAGGACAAGAATAGTTCCCTTCCTCTCTTCCGTGAAACAGCAAGCCGCTGTTAGGAACTCGAACACCTCTGTAGCTGCAGAGCACTTCATTTAAAATGGTAATGTGCCGACCCGAAGTCACCACTCACACTGCTGCTGCCGTGTTGCTTAGGCAACTACTTTGTTCAGCCGACGTTCAGGAACAAGTTGTTGGTGAAAGGCTGTTTTGCTGGAAGTCATTTAATTGAAGTCACCCTTATGTGCTGTAACTATATTATATATCTTTAGATGAAAACAATACGCCTCTGACTGTGTTAGCTATATTGACAAAACTATTGATGAAAAGTCTGGGAATGTGTAGTTTAATGCTTCAATTAATGCCAATTCCAAACATGTAGCCACTGTAGCAGCAAAGCTGGTACAAACCGGAGTCGCTTTGGCGATGCTTACGTTTCATCTGGCGCCATTATTAGGTCGAATTATCGATGTATCCAATACTCTGTTGTTTGAGTTTAGTGCTAATTAGTATTAGCATGCTGACATGCAAAGCTCAGGTATCATAGCTGCTAAACATGATCATGTTAGCATGCTGATATTGGCATTTAGCTCAAAGCACCTCTGGGCCTAAGTGCGGCTTCAGGAAGCTGCTAACATGACTGTAGACTCTTTTAAAATGCCATCCCTGCTTTGACGGTGGACACAAACACACAGTGACATCCTGCAGTGACTCCGTTCCACTGCCTGCTCACAAACACTACGGAGGCGTGAGCTCAGCATCCACCTGGACGATGGCACAAAAAAACATGTGCAGCCGAGTCTTTCAAACATTTATTCTTGTAGTCGTGACCGATGACTAATTACCTTCTCAACCATTTTGATGTTACATTTTATATCTTCAAGAGAAGGAAATCACGTTGAAAACACAGTGGCAAATTGGATTTGCGCAGTACAGCTGCAGACTTGTACTTTCGGCCAGTGAGCAGCTGAACTGGATTAAGATTGACTGAACTGACCTCAACAGTTCTGAAAACTACGAGAAAAATACCATAAAAAGTAAAATACTGGGCTGTGCAACAAACCTCAGTACTGTTTGATTGCTGACCAAAATGTGTGCTCGGTCAGATTCTTAATTATTCTTTGATCCGACATTACAAACATCTTTAATTAACAATAAGACTGTGATTTAATGTCTGGCTACATTTGTACTCTTCAGTTATTCTGTGATTAACAGAGTCTTTTACTTTGATACCTGCTCCCAGCAAATGTTGTCCATAACTTAGCAGCTTCTCCAGCTGGACAAAAAGTCCACTGGAGGGAATAAAAAAAGAAAAAGATTTAGCTCAATTTGCTATGAATATGCCAACTCACAATTTAGATTTAATTAGAAATGCTCAAGTTGATATGTTCTATTTCAGTCTATTGACCTTGAGGAGAGAGCGAGTCGAGGCCTGAGCTCATCGCTGAATAAAACACTGAAGTCTGAAGGAGGGACGAGAGACAGAAGGAAAGAAAAGAGAGACAGTGACAATCTCTCACACACACACACCTTCAAGATGGATTTTTGCTGTCCTACTGTGCCTCATTCTCCGCTGCGGCAATGTCAATCAGAATGAAAATGAAAATCTTTGCGGCTCATATTGGATTTGCACTGATGAAGGTCATTTCATTGGGCAAGAAGAGCACACTAATTCACAAAATGAGGATTGATTCTGATCGTTCTGCAGCTCAGTTCTTCGTCTTTAGCCTCTTATCTTCCTGCACAACGGCCGCCCCGCCTGACGATACCTTTTGTATTTCGACAGGACACCCAAATAGTCTTTGGCATCCAAACACAGAGAAAATGTGTCTAACTAATCCCTCAAGGCTCACAAATGAAGTGTCTGGCATCACATTGCAGAGTTATGTGGCCTTTTACAAATAGCAACGTCTGTCTCTGGGTACAGCTTATTTATTTATAAGGTTGCCCATCTGTGCTTCTGCGTGTCGAGGAAGGACACCGAGGTCGAACGCCATCAGTCCTGTCTGCGGTGGAGTAACATTACCTGTAGTAATGTGCCCACGTGTCTGTGCTTTGTCTTTGTTTAAATTCAAATTTAATGACAAGTTTCCAAAGATAACTACGCATGTAATTGAAACAAGCAACAAGGGTTCAACTCATTTTCATTTCAATCAATTTACCGTCACTGTTTCAATTAAACGTGACATTTTATAGACTAAATGATGGATCAAATTGGGAAAACGCCACCATTTCCCAAATACCAAGGTGATAAAAGCAACAGTCCAAAACCCCAAAATATTCCATTTACAATGATACAAAACTAGAGAAAAGCAGAAAATCCTCACATTTGAGTGTCTGGAACGTGCAAATATTTCGAGCATTTTGCTCGATGATTGAGACATTTATCATTTTCTGTTTTACCATTAAAGAACAAAGTCAGTGTACACCCCGAATGCCGTTAATAATCTATATTACAATGAGCAATAATAACATCATAACGTAATGAAGAATATCTTTTCCTGAAGCTCCCAACTCCAAAAATCAAATGACAGTTTTCAAGGTCAAGAAATAACTTTCACATTCAAATCATATTAATATATTTCCAGTAACCTCAAGCAGAGCGTTGGTGACAAAATGAGGGATACAACGGTTTAACCGACACTGAGAGCTTCGTTAAACTGCAGAAGTGAACCCAAACACAAAGGATCAGCTTTCTCTCGTTGTTCTATGCTGTAGCTCCGCTAGCTGCGACCTTCAGACTGCAGCTCCGACTTGCGTCTCATCGAGATTCTGAGGCGACACGCCAGAATGCAACGCCGTGCTAAACTGATCTTGCGCAGCTCGAAGCGCCTGTGCTTTTGCGAAGATAATGGGGATAAGATTCTCTCGTCACAATAATAACTGCACTCACTCGAATGGTTCACTGGGGTCGTCCTTCTGCAGCTCTGTAGGGATGGGTATCCGCTTGTAGTACATTTCCCAGTCAAACGCCCCTCGCATGGCGTCCCCCGCCTGCGTCTCGTAGCCAAAGTTGTCGTGGTCGATCACGTCGATCATCGGACACACGATGGTCTTCCTGTTGTGGGCGATTCGGTCTGAAAGACACAGAGCGAGACAGACGGCTTGATAGACAGTTGACAGTAGACGTGAAAATAGATGGTGTCGAAAAGTTGTTCCCAAGTCTGTTGGCGTCAGACCCTCTATAGCAAATGTCTACTCGCAACTCCTCTTTACTGGAGCTGTGAGCAGGTCAACCAAAGCACGATGTATTTGAACGGGTTTTAGAGCCAAATACGAGAAAAGTACAAGAAGAGTATAACATAACATTTCTTCTACATGTGGCTTTGTGTAGAGGACATTTTTTCATCGTGTTTCTATCATCTTGCGACCCGTCACATGACCCTCAGGTTGGCAACCACTAAATGTTTTATTTGCTTGATTGATAGGTCTATCAGTCAGCTGTAGCAATTACCCATTTTTCATCTCTACTCAGTTCCACCCGTGCAGGCTCCACCGTGTCACCCAAAGTTCGATTAATCAAATTCATTTGATTTATGGAGAGACGGAGGAGATGCCCATTTTATATGTGCAGCAGTGGGTGCTACCTCACATGAGAGATGACTGCTAACGGCATTTTGTTACTACCACCCTCTCCGTAACGTATGGTGTCGATGTCATAGTCATGTTACCGCATTAAAATAAAAGATGCTAGTCTAAACACTAAAGGTTCCTGAGCTGATGAGTTGCGTGCGTTTGTTCCTCACCCAGCAGAGGAGGCAGCCAGTTGACGTTGGACTCACAGTGGGAGTCTAAGAAGGTGATGACCTCTCCTTTAGCGGCAGCGGCTCCAAGCAGGCGAGTCCTGATCAGCCCCTCCCGTTTCTTGGTTCTCAGGATGCGAACCTTGGGCAACCGCACCATGTACTCCTCTAGTGCCACCTTTAGGTGCTCTGCAGAGATTGAGACAGAGACAGCAGTAATCAGAATGGTGGATGCGTCAGAATAAAACAATATTGGGGCAATCCGAAAGCCAAGTGTCCACCCAGAGTCTGGTTCTTCGAGGTTTCTGCCTGTTAAAGGCAGTGTTTCCTTGCCACTGTCTCCTAGTGCTGCTCGTGGTGGAAATGTTGGGTCTATACATATAGAGTTGGTTTAGACTGTGAGATAACTCTGTTATGATATACCGCTATATAAATAAAATTGAATTGAACTGAAAGTGGTTAGGGTGCATTCCACGTGCCCGGTTCAATTCCAGGCTGGCCGGCCCGTTTTCCCGTCATGTCCTTCCCCCATCTCTTTCCCCACATTTCCTGTCTGTCCACAATCAGTACAAAATAAAGGCATAATAACAGGAAGATAAAAGCACCCAAAGCAGTCAGTTCACACCCCTTGTCCACCGATGCCACGGCCTCACTAACATGCTCTCTTACAGAAAGTATCAAAGACAACTAAACCATCACACAGGACATCTGGCTTTGCCACATGGCTCCAGACTGAAATGTTTCCCTTAAGGCCTCTACATCAGAACACAGTGGGACAGACTTTATAGCTTCACTTTCTTCTCAAATTGCAGTGACGCTCAACATTTTACCAAACAAAAAGCATAATGTCCTGTAAGGGAATCACATAGACAGCGTCCTCTGATGATCTGTTGAGTTTATTGGTCGGCGAGTAAATCACACAATGCAGAAAGTCGGGAGTCGTCGGTGCAACACAAATCTCAGGAGGGAGGAAGATGTCAGCAAAATGCCAAGCTTCTTCTGCTAAAACAGCAAATATACTGGAACAGACTGGAAGGTGAAAAATCACAAAACGTACAGAAAGTAAAAGCGAACCAAGAAATTCAAAAGGAAGCATCAGTCAATCCGATAGAAGGCTATATGCGCACCCTTTTCTCCGAGCTTTCCTCAGAGCGGCCTTCCACAGAAATCAATCCTGCCCTAAATGGAGCCTGTAAATCTTTCTGCTTAAACTTCATGTCAGTTCTGACAGGTGACAAAAAAAAAAAAAATAAGAAAACTGAGCCAGAGTCAAGGCCATGTTTCATTAGCTGTCTGTCTACGGTCACTGTGTTCAATGCCGCTCCAGCTGTTTTTATGTCCCTGGTCCACTGAAGTGGCATTTAAGCACTTTAAACTTTTTGTCGAAATACATCATCACTGTGATAGGGCCATGATTTAAAAGAGCCCATATAAACCATTATGGTTTGGAAAAGGGGTCAGCTAAATTCCAACGTAGCATTTTCTTTGGATCCCTGGAACTACCTGCCTATCTGTCCCTCTCAGATATGTGTGAAGGCTTCCGTTTCATGCCACCCGTCATCTCCGTGCTTTTCAGTCTCTGTTCACTCTTCAGCCCAAATCCTCGACATGGTGCCGAGACGCATTAACGCCATCTTGACTGGAAGTCCTGGCGAAACACCATATGGCGCAAACCAACTGTTCAAGATGGATTCCAGATACGACGCCGTCCACCGCGAGAAGACACGCGCACAATGCACGACAGATGCACGACGTGACTCCGCAGTGCTTTTCATCAGTCTGTCTCCTTGAACACAAACTGTTTTACTTTCAACCAAAAACTGTCGCCTGCAGTAAGTCTGCAGAGGCTCCGTCACACATGCAAAGTGCCTCCAAACGAATGAGTCTGAACGTCACTGCCAATGCAGCAATGTTTGTTTTTCAGTGCATCTGTTCCCTACACATGAATCACCCCACGAATTAAAAAGAGATAAGGTTGGCGCTACTTTATATTTGTATAAAAAAAAAAAAAACACCACTAAAGAGGCAGCAGCCAGTGTTGCTCCAAAACAATTAAAGAGGTTATGAAAGAGTAAAGCTGTTGCACTGACTGACATGTTCCTTAATTGTTATCAACACAGCAGGTTTAATCCCCTCAGCTTGTCGACAGTAAAGCTCTTTAAGGAGTTTTTAATCGTTTCCTGATGTCAGTGTTTGGAGGCTGCTACATCACCCTGTGGACTGAACGACAATACTTCCTTTTCTTTGGTACGGACCAAAACACGTCCATCACGCAGCAGAGGGATGGAAACTGTAAAGTAGCGAAGGCTGGCATCAAACGTTCGATCGACAGCGGCGCGTTGCCGTCTACTCATCTTGGCTGTGGGAAGCAAAGCTCCGATGTGGTATCGGCACCAAAACACAGAGCTACACTTGTTAGTACGATGGGTACAGTGCTGGTTCAGTCACACCATTCTTATCCTTTAACGGGTTTACCTACTAAACAAACTGAAGCTTCACCGATACCTCGCGCAGGTAGGATTGTTGCTCCTAAACAAAACACCATGGCTGTACACACACACACTTCCAGCAGCAGTGTGATATGCAGCGGAAGCCATAACCCTGTGCATCAATTCCGATTCAAGCTTTAATTAACTTTTATGGCTGTCCATCAGTGGGGTTCCAACAACCAGAGTAGTGAACGGTTTCCATCTTCCCGTTAACTGTGATTTGTTTCCTTATCTTCTCTGCACCCGTCTCTAAACGTCACCACAGGAGGCGTCTGTAAAGCCTGACAAAAAGGGCCGTTATTTGCAGGATATAGCCAGACGTTAATGAAATATTACCTGTGTTAGAATTCCTCATTGACAGTAGTTCTTACCACTGTCACTGAGGACCCCCCCACCCCCCCCACCCCCCCCAACACAACCACTAATAGGATTCTGAATATGAGAGGAGGGGACGGATTCTTTCAAGCCGTCACAGGAAAATGTGGAGCTGCTAAAGATGGCAGTCTTTATCTCTGCAGCCCGTTGTTTCCTTCTTGCTTTCCTTTTTCCCCCTCCGTTGTTATCTCTCTTCGTCTTCCCGCCCTCATTCGGATCGTCCTTCTGTTTTGATGCTGTCTGGCAGCAGCTGCCTCTTGGGAAAGGCCCTCCCGATCCCAACGGACAGCTGAGACACTGAACACAGCAGGACCAGCCAAAACCAACAAACCTGAAGGTAGCGGGTCCTCAGATCTGTCCCTCGTCCCTCTCACAATCTCCCTTCATCCTCCTTCCCTTTCTCTCTCCAGTCATTTATTTTGTGTTAATGAGCCGGAGTAAATGACAGCCCGTCTCCTCAAGACAAACAGCATCAAGCTCCGCCATCACTTCCCCGGAAAAGCCAGGCCAAGCCAGAGTGTCTGGGACCAAGACCACATCTGAACAAAATTAGAAGGGAGCGGTAATCAAGGCCAGAGTCAGGAGGGCTGTCCATCAAACAGTCACACAGACCCTCTGCCCAGGATGCAGCCTGCCTGACGTGACTGGGCTCAAATTAACCCACGTTACATGTGTTAAAGTTAAAGTTAGTGCCCAAAGTGATAATTCAATCGGTTTGTGACAGAGAGCATAAAGACAGGGGCATATTTGAGATACAACAGGATAAAGAGTATTTTCAGGGTATTTAAATCGACATCAGATGGACACGGGAACTGTAGTGCTTTAAACCACAGTCCCCAATTTAAGGGGCAAGATAGTAATTAGGTCAGCTATCTTATATTAATCGCACTATATAAACTATATAATGACAGATTTCATATTATAGCAGGAGGGTTAAAGTATTACTGCAACAGCATTATTTATACATCGTGATATATTCTTGTGGCGCGCCAGATGAACATGTCTGCTTTTGGCTAATCCAGCAAGCTAAAAACACAGAGATGCATACTTCATCACTCTGATGCAAAATCGCCCAAAAATGCTGTAAAACGATTCTGCCCATTGATTTGCAACATTGCCCACAACGGACAAACGCACCCAGCGGCGTGAAGCGATGAGCGACCACGGCTTTCAGGTTGTCTCATGATTTATCAGGATGCATGCAAAGATGAAGTGCCAGGACATACAGTCTTTATACCATGACTGCAATGTACAATCAATATACAATCGGGTAATAACACTGTTATTAAGTGTCTGAGCTCTGCCTACTAAATCCGATGGTTGGTTTTATGTGCCTCCTTCATTTGCTTTTAATGTTTTCTGTTGTCCTTCGAATGTTGAATACAATGAAGTAATTCACCTGTAAATGAATGATCACAAAATGAATATGTGCTGCAGGGTTTCGACACAGAATCGGGTGGGTGCCACCCTTATGGGAAAGGCCGAGCCTTTGCCTTCATAACACGGCTATAAATCAACAAACGAGATGTTAACCATTAGGAGACTGATTCAGGCTAAAGTTGTGCCCTGCATGGGATGATTCTTACGTAGCCGTGCTAATTATAGCCAGTCAGATTGAATAATGAACATTTGCATTGCATGTACAGCACATTCAGCAAAGGAGAGGGGAGCGGGAAAGGTTACCGCGTCTAATTACGAATACTTAATTTGACCCGAATAAATTATCCGGTTTACTGAAAATTGGAGAGGCTGCAAATCACCCAAACGAGAGCAGCCTGATGTCTGCAAACAGATTAGTCATTATTAGAATGTGAAGTCCAGGACATGATGAGGGCTCAGACATCACCGATGCCTGGATCACCTCTGTAGACCCCATTTAGCACACAGCCGAACATTCGCCGTCCTCCATCTGTTTCTGCTGCAGGAAAGCATCGCGTCCTGCTCTGTGCCGTTAATTAGAATTCAATCACAAACGCTAAAACTAAGCAAAGAAGAAGTCAGCGCGCAGTGCGGCCGGAGGCGCTGCACAAGTATTCAACAAGGGAAATAAATGCACTTGATGATCATTTCCCATTATCACACTGTTTATTTTGGTTCACCAACCAGCTGCATAAAAACATCCAACACATGCTTTGTCTTTCATACGTACAGCTCTTCATTCCTACTGCAGATTGGTTTTCGGAAAGGGAGATTCTCAATTCAATTAACCCCAAATTACAGTGGATCCAACATGGCATCCAAATCTTTGTCTCCTCCACGGTGGTGGATTACTTCCCAGAAGTCTTAGCACAGCACCAAAGAGCCACGCTGCCAATTTATTCCTCCGGCTGCTCCTGTGAACTCCATCACACATCTCTCCCTTTTCTCGCCGAGCGACAGGTTGGGAACATTTTTGGGGCTGATAATTTAAAAAGTAAAATAAAATGACATACACACAAAATACACACCGCTGCCGAGGCAATGATAGTGGATGTGTGACAGACGTGCACGTTGCCGTCGTGCTGTGATGAAAGCAGCGTTTTGATCGGCGACGGGATGGACAACGTGTTTTACAGGCACAGTGTCTCTGTCAGGGCTGCTCCAACGCCAGCTGTAAAGTGCATGTAGAATAACAAAAGGCAAAACAGGAGAATAAAATGAAGCAGAAGCAGCGATATGTGAGGAAGGTAGAGGCCAAACCGACTTCCACAGTAACGGCATCAAAGGAGAGACCAGAGTCACTGTTGGTCACTGTTAACACGGCGGCACTGATGCGTTGTGTTCACTCTAAATCTCCAAGCCTCATCCTGTCGAGCGGCTCTCGTACTGCCGCTGTCGACTGCTGTAAAAATATCCCCACGGGGATTGTTAGTCCTTCAGAGAGTCATAGTCTGAACTGCAGCCTGCCAGCTCGAACCTGCGAGTTAGAGGCTTCTCACAGACTCCGTCACTTAGCTTCTGCTACGCGAGGACGAGCTTTTAACAACCTTTCGGGCCCGTGAACCCATTTCTAGGTTTCAAAAAGCCACACGGCCCCATGAAAACGAGAGCTGTCAAGTTGTCAATCTGAGCATGACGTTCTTCAGGCCTCCCACAACCCCGTCTGAATAACACGTGACCCAACATTTTTAGTATTTAATCAATTCTGCACTCAAAACCTGCTCAGACAATCAAGTCCCCTTGCCTGTCGTTCTTCATACACGTACATGCTTTTAATTTATTATAATAGACGCATCAGCCAAAACAAAAGTGACGAGAAAAAAAAAGAAGAAGAAAATGAAAAGGTCTTATTACTGCAGGTGCATTCAGTTTTAATTTATATAGTGCCATATCACGAAGTCATCTCAGGGCACCTGTTCACACAGAGCAGGTCCAGACCGAGACCCAACAATTCCCACCATGAGCAGCACCAGGAGACAGACAGTCCATGCAGGAAGGGTGATGCACCCTGCTTAATAAAACACCAGCCTCCATCTACTACAAGTCTGTACATCCGGCTAACGTACAGGTGTTTTCCAATGCTTCCTGATCCATTCTTCAATCACCCTTCAAAGTTGCTTCTTTCAACTTGCTCAACAGCCAAAAAGTTGACACCTCTGCTCTCCAGGGGAGGCTGTTAAAACATAACAACACGTCTTTAGCTCGGTTCATCTCTCTTTCCTCCCGTTCTCTTTGTGCTTAATGGTTAACTTGTGTTTATGATTGTTTTGGCACTAAGATTGCCCCCATTAAGCTGGCAGGATGCCAGTTACTTCCACTACTACAGATGCTAATGACGCTCCTTGGGGAAGGGCTCCAATTCTCAATTTAAACTTCAATTAAGCTGAAATAAAAATGATAACAACAACAACAACAACAACAACTACTGCTTTATGGACAAAACAAAGAGCATGAATTGTTCTGTGGAGTCGTGTTTGTCCTGCGCGTTAAAACGGAGAAAATAACTTTACAAAGAAAATATTTTGTCACAAGCATTTATTGAAAGGCAACTGTCCCAGTATGCATTTCTCTCTCAATCTCCTTTCTGCTAACGTGCCTGGACACTTAACAGGTGCTAATGAAGTCAGCCTCCCCGGAGAACAGCTCTCATCTCCAAAGCACACTCCAATTAAAAAATAAATAAACAAACACTTGCTGAAAGACGATGGCGTGCACCGCCGCCGTTTACCCCCCGGGCCCTAAACACACAGCTTTATTAGAGGAAGCAAAATTAGCAACCAAAAATGAACCCAGGACGTGGCTGGAGAACGAGGCAGAGGCGAGTAAAAGGGAAGAGAACGCTGCACTGTGCATGCATGTCTGCTGCTTGGAACACGCTCAGTGAGCATAAAGATGGAGACCCCCGAGCCTACAGAGTGAGTGGGAACCAAACAACCAATTCAATCATCATATCAAAATCATGAAACCTTACCTAACCCTTTACTGCCCAACATTTCCAATTGCGTTTGAGGCAGCAAAGTGTTTCCGCTGCTGCGATCGTTGTTTCTGAGCGAGTGCAGTCAGACTTAACACTCGACTCACTGCGACAACATGCGTCAGCTGTCATCAGGGCCAGAGGCGGGTCTCCTGCGGTACTGAACAGGGTTCTCCACTAGCCTGCGCTCCCCTACTTCGCATGGTGGTTCACGTGGCTGTGCGCCTACACGCTCAGGCACGTGGACGACAGATGGCGAGCGGAGGGATCCGTGAAGAAAGTAGCCCGTTAGCTGGGCTAACCTTGACAGTCGCGGGGAGGCTGGGAAGCCGGAGCGAGCCAACGCTCCCCTGCAGGGAGAGCGAGGGCTGAACATCCTTCCTGCACGGCCCGTTGGAAATTCAATTACAGCCTAATGAAGAGCGAGCTGACCTCCCCTCACCATCACGCCTGCCTCCCTCCCACCCAGCTGAAGCTCATCACGGACTGTAGTTGGGCAGGTTGGCAGGTAGACCTGGTTTCACTGACACTGCTGGTATTCGTCTCTCTACACTGCATTCTTCTCTTTCTGCCCTTTTCAGCCTCAGTTTTCTCCGTAATCTCTCCGTTTAGTATGTGCTTTTTTTAAATTTTAGTTTAAAGATGCATGTCATGTTTTCAGTAGGACTGGGGGATATGGGCTAACGAGCTACGGTAGCATCCTCCGTTACGGCTCCGTCAAACGGCAGCTTGCTATTGGTCAACGGCACAATATCACCTGTCAAAGTTGAACAAAGTTGGACTTGATACCAAATATTTAAGCATATTTCTCTTCACCCCCCGCGAGCAAATCCGTCAATTAATAGGTTTTGTTCCCTCCTCAAAAACATTGGTCCTCAGTGGAGTGTTCCTCTCACCACCCCCCACCACAGAAATTCAATTATGAACACAGAGTTTTATGAGCACCAATGACTCAATAAGTACATTTACTGGGGCGGTGGATTTGTTTATGCAGTCACAAGATTTCCCCGATGAGGTTTTTTTTTGATAATCTAGTTCACGCCCGAAGAATGTGTGGCGCCCATACACGACTGCGACAAGAGAGGAATATAGAAGAGGACTAAAACATCAAAAGGAGGGTGTTTGTTTTCATCGCCGTGAGAGCCATTTCACCAAATTAAAATGTGTTCACGTCCTGCTGCCAAGAGATTGGTAACCCAGCTCTCTCTCACGCTCACTGCACCGTGAGTAAGACGAGCGGGTTTAGGCCTTCTGGAAACAGCATCACTGTACTGACAGTGATTTCGGGCCCCAAACATGGAGGACACTTTCCTTTTCGAGCTAAAAGAAAAGAAAAAAAAGCTGCTAATATTACTTGTGGTGATAAATGAACTCTTCTGTTGGATTATTTGCTCTCATTAGCTATTTTATTCATTCCATGACGGGGCATGTGCAGGAATCTGGAAGTTAAATTCCAGACCTTTCCAACTGGTTATCAGCAACATTTACAGAACTATACCAGCACGTTTATTTTGAGACTGCAACCCAAAAGGAAGGGTTTATTAAAAGTGACAATGGTTACAAAAAATAAAACCTCGTAAAATGCAGATGAATAAGTTTTAATACTTTTCAAGGGTCTTCATTTTTGCTAAACTGTTTTAAGACCTTTTAATACTTTCAACCCTGCACGAAGGTGACTTTTACATTTCTGTCTTTTCCAGGAAGCCATCAGATGTGCCAGAGATCTGTCGATGTCGACCGCCATTTGTAGAGGAGTCAAAAATGACTTCATTCCCCTTTAAAAACATCCATCTCACCTTGCTGTCTGTTAATTACCCCCCTCCCCCACATGTTGTTTGTGCATCTTGATTACTCCATTTCTCACTCTGTGACTACATTTATTTTACATTCCCATTCATCACCTGCCTCCAACTGTGCTTTCATTTTTCCTGCCAAAACACGACAACCGCCATTAAAAACATGTCATGGCGTCTCAAATTGCTGGCTACAAATTGGCAACCAAGTATACAGAACTAATTACATGTTGGAAAAAAAAAGATTATCCATTCACCAAACACAAACATCAAACAAAATACTTAATTCCTCCCAAATGAAAATTTTCCCGTTTGTGTAGTTTTTACAGACAGTTGTCTAATTGATCCCATCAGGCGCTGGACACACTGAATAATTGGACAATCAATCTGGAGTCAGTGCTGGTTCCATCGCAGGAGGGGATGCTGCAGTGTGGCTCAGTGGTCCTGCTGAGAGGGATTGTCTCTGTCATAACCCACAGTTAACCATGATGGATACATCTGGGCTCACACTGGCCCTGGTTTAATGAAACTCTGCCATGAAGACGTCTAAGCCCAGTAACGCGCCAGAGATGAGATATGAATAGGAAGCACGAAGCTGTCCTTTGTATGACAAAACCTCCTCTTACACCAGGTGGTTTCTTGGTATTTTAGGAGTCTTTAATAACACAGGAAAAACATTACCTGTGTAAATGTCTGGGCCAGCCATATTTTGCCTGAATGAGTAAGAAACAATGAGAGTGGTAAGTGATAATAAATCAGTCCAAGCACAGCGTCATCCTCGCGGCATTATTCAAAATGTCAAACATGCTGTGGTAGAATTATACAGCTGCTGGCTGCATCGACTGGATCTACGGGCTGTGACCGAAATAAGTCAGCGGTTAGTGCTGTTTCTCTAGTTTAAGAGGAACAAACTCGTCTCAGGCTCTAACTGTTGCGGAGGTATGACGCTTTAAAGACAATGTGGTTTTTGGGAGAATTCAGTTCTTTGTGAGACTATGGCGGAAGTAATTAATCTACGGCGGGTCGCCATACATTAGTTAATGAATGTGAAGCACTGAACGTATCTGGGCAATAGAAAATAGTTACTCAAAAAAGAAACCTCAAGTGTCTGTAGCTGCATCATATTATGTTCTTTTGAAGCTGCTGTGGGAGGAAAAAGCCTTTTCTGTCATGGATTTCTGTCTTTATGGTTGTTGACTGTCAGAAGGACAAAGAAAAGAAATAAACACTTGCTCTTTGATTGAGGGACTGACAGTGAAACCTGACATTTAGTGTTGCCAACAGTCTCCCACTGATTCAAGTTTCCCAAGTCAGTAGCAGCAGAGATTAGCAGAGAGAGCAGAAGTCAGGTCAGCAACATGGCAGCCAACAATCCCAGCAGCCACTGAAGCCAAAGTCAGACTTAGGAGCTTTGTTGATCTGATCCCTGGAATCGAAAGGGTATCACACCCACATGTGACAGAGTCCCGGTGGGACAGAACAGAACAGAGTAAAAAAAGATGAGTTTCAGAGCCTGACTGATATATCGACATGGTCAGTTTTATTATTACAATTCTTTAAGAACCAAATTTAAGGAGTTTGAATCAAAATTAATAGTTTCACCAATATGTTGTCATCAGATTTTTCGTAAAAAGGTGGTGACCACAACGTAAGGGAAAGACAAAAGGATACAAGACAATAAGGAGACATAACAACTGAAACAAGATGCAAAGTCTTGCTTGTGAGCCGAGATCATGGAAGAGACAAATTGGGAAGAGAAAGTTTGGGAAAACAGACAGCAGGCGAACAGCAGATAGTTGGAGGAGAGAAGTAAAACACGGAAGAGACGTGACGAGATGAAACCGGGTAGAAAGAAAAGACAAAAAGGAGACAAGGAGATTAGGAGACGTGCAGAGAAATCAAGAGACGAGAAGAGGAAGGGAAAGAGACGTTAAGGAAGGCGGCGAGAAGAGAGGAGATGAAAACAGCAGGTTTGCATGTTATCAGTGAGTCGGAGCTCTGCCCGAACGAAACGCTCCGACAACAGCGAGGCGAGCGTGGGCGAGAGAAAGGTAGAGCGAGAAAGGGCATGCACACAGAGAGCGAGGAGGGAGACACTGACAGGGCGACGATACGTGGTGGAGAACAGATGAACGTGGATGTAAATATTGCTAGATGTCATTTCAGGGGTCCCCCCCCCCACCCGCACACCTGTGGGAGGAACAGGAAATTACAATCATCACGGGTGAGATTTTCTCCAAATGTTCAATCGATCAAAACGTGTTTCAGACAAATCAAAGTGCTTTACGAGCGACTGACAAAACATAGGGTGGTAAAAAAAAAAAAATGGAGTTGGAGGCTAATGCACGCCAAAAACAACCACAAATAAATTGTTCATCGGTCCACTTGTGCGTTCAAACTAGTGCTTTAGAACATCTAAGCTCAAAAGAGACCTTGTTCCTTTGTAAGGCTGGAACCAGCAGCAGCGTACGGAGGAGCAGGGCACAGTGGGGAATAAACTAATACAGCCCACCTGACCCCCGCCTTCATTCTGATGAACATCGCCGATCTGAACCAACGCCTTCAGAGCTCCTCAGGGCTCCTGCTGAGCTCCACTGCTCCCTGAGGTTCTCAGACATAACCTTTACCTAAAAACAAGCGTGCGCCTTCACACCGCAGGTACAACAGCTGGAAATGAAAAGAAGCCACCATCCACAACCAACCAGAGACTTTTCCTGAACCCGAAGCCAACTACAGCACAGCACAGCAAGTATACAGACAAACAGAAATCATCAGGTGTCCTTTGAGTCAAACATGAATAGATGTATTAATTATGATTTTAAAAAGGAGAGAGGCTGTTCCTGAAACGCCGCTCTGCAGCGAGGCTATAATTACACGACATAGAAACCGGGTGCTAATTAGCACCTCAGAAAATATAACTGCACTCTGAAAAAGCTCCTCATCAATTGTTTATCTTGCTCATGTCGGCTGTGAGGTACCACAACAAAACAGCATCAATTAATGTATCAGGGCATCAGTATTCCTGCGGGCTCGCATGCTGCCACGGAGCAGGGACATTACTCACCAGCATCAAGGAAAGCGACTGTGCCGATTTCATCAACACAAGCAAACTAAATACGTGGAGCAAAGACAAAGTATTGTAGAGCAGTGCATTTTACAACTTTCAGGACATCGTGATGTAAATAAGGGATATTTAAGTGTTCGTACGTCTCTTCCACATTGTCAGTCTGCGGGGGAAAGTCTCTCACGTGATGACCTGGAAGTTGTAATTACACGATTTGGCCACTATGTCAAACTGGCTTCAAAGCCTTGGGCACTTCCTGGGGGGGTTGGTAATCCCGGCTGAGGCGATCTACTGGACCAATTCCAAACCTTTTTGTTCCGAATGTAGTCATTTGCACCCCAAAATATGTAAAACCAGAGCCCAGGCTTAAAAATACCAGAATCACCCTTTAAGATACGATGTGACCATTTGCAACGTGAAGATCACGTTGGCTTGATGCGGCCATGTAAACTGCTTCAAAGACGTTTATTGCAGTTTCTGTCACGATTGGCACCATTTGAAAACAACCAAACTGCAGATTTCGGGTCCTGTGCGTCCACGCCGTGCAGCTCAGAGCCGGCGACACCACTGCTGTGATCAGCTTGTTTATTAATCATCGCCACACGCTCCATATTCCACCTCAGCCAGCCCTTTTGCACTTCTGCACATAAACGCATGCAATCCCTCTCTGACGCTGGAACGTTTGCGCAAAAACCTGCATCCATGTATGCACATACTTCAGCAGAAAGTCACCTCTGAATGTCTTCATATCATTTCATTTTATTCTCTCTCTCACTTCGTATATATATTTTTAGCATTGTATTTAATATCTAAGGAAATGGAAACGTGAACAGGGACTTGTGCTTCACACAGCAGCTGAGAACCAGGCTTAATGATGAATATCTTGTTCTCCCCTCCACTCAGACCCTACCGATAATATTGCACTTGTCCCCAGATTTATTCAGTAACGGTTCAGAGCTGTACATTAACTCCAGAGTTCAAGCTGATTAAGCTGCCTGTGAGAGTACCAATCCACACCAGACAGTGGATGTTTCCCTCGCTAACACTGGCGGGGTCAGGCAGCGTCCTCGTCATCACCATCTGCTCAGAGGTTACTGTGGTCTTTAGCTACAAACACGCACATTAATGTGATTTTCAGCCCGCGAGGAAGCTTGAGGCTTTGCGTCGAACAATAATCCACAGCCTCAGTTACGTAACAGAAACACGAACCAAAGAGTTGAACATTCCACGTGATGGAAAACAGGACAGAAATCTCTCAACTACTAAACGCAGACAGAACCAAAGTTCACAGGCACTTGTGGACGCACGCACACACTGTAGAATAAACCAGAGAGCTCAGCAATGCTAGCTGCTCTCAGGGTGTGTGTGTGTGTGTGTGTGTGTGTGTGTGTGTGTGTGTGTGTGTGTGTGTGTGTGTGTGTGTGTGTGTGTGTGTGTGTGTGTGAGTGAGATATAGATATATACA
>JAVQJF010117519.1:0-23301 GCA_036023855.1 Gadopsis marmoratus
AGAAGAGGGAGAGAGACACAGAGGGACAAAGAGGTAAAGAGAGAGAGAATAAAGAGAAGGAGAACACAAACTAAGTGGGAAAACAACAGAAAGTGATAAAGACAGATGTCGTGAGGCAAATGTTCCTTTGACTTTTTTTTGGTCAATATTAGGCTTTTATCAGTGAGATTTTGGTGCCGTCCTGCAGAAATGTTGCATCTCCAACAGCTATATTCAAAGAGCTGGTTCACCAAAATAAGAAATGTAATTCAAAAAATATTATATACATTATTGCTTTCCTATAGTCGTACAAAGCCACCTTGGTTGTATTTGTCCAGGTTTTGATGTATCTTTGTATGAGATTTCTGCCACTACCAAAATACAATGGAGGAGAAAGGAATTTTCCGGTTCTGCAGCGTTTTAAGCTACATCCCTCTGCCGGTTATAAACTATGTGTAAAAGTGTTTTCATGCTGCGAAGTAAAAAAAGCAAAAACTCTGACAGTCGCCACCGGTGTTCAGTGCTGACGCAGTCAGAACTGTCACTATTTGCTCAGCAGTCTCACGTTCCTCTGGCCTTGCACGATTGTTTCATATTATTGACTGTTGTTATGTTTGGCCCATGTGATGTGTAATCATTTTGTAGCGTGTGACTGACAGCTTCCATACAGTAAGTCACTGGGTGGTTCTGTCACACACAGAAAAACAAAGGCGCTAACGGCTTGATGCCATACTGTAGAAGAACCATTTTTGGCTCCACAAAGAACCTTCAAGAACCTTTTCTGTTCTGTTAAAGTTGTAATCCTTACAGTTGTAATCCTTACATTTTTAGTCCGGATTGATTTGGCAGCAAAACATCAGAAGAACTGTTGACATCTGTTTGTGTCTTTTTTTGTTTTACATCAAACCATCTACAACTGAAATCTGATTTCATGTTGCACACCACGCGAGTAGATTAACACACAACAGCCAAACACAGGAAAGTTGGTTACCTTGCTGAGAAGTTTGAGGGGTGCAGCCTGTCACATGCAATGCCCATGTCATGTTTTGAGATATACTGTATTTTAGAAGAGCACATTTCATCTGACTACTTCACTACTAAAGCCACCCTATGTTTCGCAGGTTGGACACTTTTAGTGTGAGGCAGCAGCAGTAGGAAATGTTCAATTAGCATTATAAGGCTATGGGCAGTAGCTTATTACGGCTGTAGGAGAGTGAACAGTAAGAAGGGAGGCTCATTTTTAAAATGCTGAATTACACACAAGCATTGTTTTTCTGTGAATATCTCACACTAGATCATAGGCAACTTGATTCCAGCACAGGAAACGTGGACTCGACTACCAACAATGAAAACAAAACATAATGCAAAAACAATAACCATCTGTTCTTCTTTATTTCTGAGGTTGTTGTAGGTTTCACAGTAAGATCTGTGGGGTCTTTCAGCCAACGGCATGATGACAAAATGGGAAGAAAAAAAGAATGAGAGTCGTGGATAATGTCCCTTTGTCCTGCCCACACACACACACACACACACACACACACACACACACACACACACACACCCTTAATGAGGTGGACACACAAAGTTCAGATACCAACATGGACTAATGAGAGGTAAGAGTAATTTGTGTTACTGAGATACAGTAACAGCAAAGGACACAACGTGAATTATATTATCCCAAACAAAGGCCATGCACGCACTTACATGGGCTCACACACACACACACACACACACACACACACACACACACACACATGCACACACAGCAGCAGCACGGTCTTTGTCTCGTTTCCACCGTCTTAACTCTCACATGTAATTAGCCTCACTCTCTCTGTCCGTCGCAGATACCGATAGCACACAGGAGGGGGTCAGTGTGTGTGTGTGTGTGTGTGCGGGTGGGTGGGTGGGTAGGTGGGTACGGGGACAGGGGGGTCTGAGCATCTCAAGGGACAGGTTATGACAAATAAGATTAATGTGTCCCCTATTTCCAGACTGGTGCACTGGCCTCTCTTGTGCTCACACACGCTCACGTCATAAAAAAACACAAATACACGTCTCCTGATAGCTTTTTCTCTCAGGAGAGGGTCCATATGGGGACTGTAGTCGGGTGTGTGTGTGTGTGTGTGTGTGTGTGTGTGCCACTCTAGGACATCACCTCTCTGTGTTTTCCTTTGTTGTCATGCACAACTGAAAAACATATTTAAAGATGAAATCTAGACTCTGGAGATCTTCATTCACCTTGTTTTCTTCTTGTATCAGAGTTTTAAACATATTTTATGTTTAACCCCATAAAGGCATGTATATAAACAAACCCAGTACAGAATGGGTAAAAATACACACATGAATAACTAATACTAATACTAAACCTACCTCCTGTGTGTGTGTGAACTGCAGTATTTTGACAGACTTGTTTGCTGTGATCACCATGGAGAAAATCCCAGGAGCTCTATGTCCAAATTCAATTATTGTTTCTTTTTATGCAGGAGTATATAAGTCATGACATATTTTCATTCAGTTGTGCTAAAAAGTAAGTAAATAAATATATCAAATTACACTTTAGAAGTCAATCTGTTTCTCTTTCAATTGACAAGAAATTAAATGAGTAGGCTTTAAAAGCAGTGAAACAAACGTATTGTGAGTAAATGTTATGTATTGTGAAATTACCGATACAACAGGAAACAGAGGACACTGATGTGCTGATTAGAGAACTGATCACATAATTATGGATGTTGCGTTAACTTTGTTTGCAGTAATATGCTATTTTGAGTGCTATGTAAGCCTTAATGTGTGCAGATTGATAAGATTTGATCCACTCCAAAACAGTTAACTATTGTTTAACTCTGAAGTTGTTTTGCTTTCTGGCAGGAAAAATTACACACGTATACACAGCAATATGTTGTCGGTTGTCTGTAAGATTCTGTCAGATGTAACATACTTTATACTGAAGTGAAACATTTTAAAGTATGACAGATTCCAACATTTTGGATGGTTATTTGGTAAGTTTCGGGTTCTTTTTTCCTTCTCAGTTACACAGTTATACATGGCTGTGATACATTGTGATCTGCAATAAAGCAATAATGATCCTTAAAAAGTACAAACGAATCTACAGAAACATCTTCTGTTGATGATATTTCATCTCGTCTCTGTGTTTCTCCTTTCCCGAAGTATAACGACAGTGAGCGTGAGGATGTGCTGACAGCATCTGGCTGCGGTTTCACCAACAAACGTGTCACGTCACATCACGGTTCAGTTGGTACGACTCCAGCAACAATTCATCTACGCACTTGCACGCTTCTGAACCGGTACGCCCCTTCCCCTTTTCACCCTTGACCTCTTTTGGCTCTTTTGGCTCTTTTGGCTCTCGATGCGTGAGTGGTCATTACATGTAATCAAAACAAAGAGTAAATCTGTCTGTGTGTGAGAGACAGACAGAGAGAAAGAGAGAGCAGGAGACTCAAGTGAATTTATGTGTATGTTGCTAAGCTGAAATTTGTATGAGGTGGATGAACCTTACTGTTACCCAACTAGAATTAAATAAAAATGGACATGCAATGACACTGTTTGATTGTGGTGAGGTTGTTTTTAAATCAATTAATTTAATTTTCTTAGCAAGCAACATCCAATTTGCCAGCCAGATAACACTCTCTGGCTTGAAACTGGTAGGGAGTTATTTATACTGCCTGCAGATGTATATGTAAGGCACACCCACAATGAGTCTTGCGATTATTGAACAGTAACACTCAGTGTGAGGCTAATAGAGGAGGGATGTGAGCTGAGCTGCAGATACATTCGGGTATTTTTTCCTGCTGTCAAGTCACATGCTAAACTTTACTCAGTGTGCCTCGACACAGAAACAGAGATTACCCAAGATCTTCTTTTTTTATTTTTCAACAATTTATTTTCCATTGAAGCATGGCCAACAGTGCACCTGCTTATTAATGCTTACATTTTACAAACACCGTGTGAATTTATACTAGCAGTACCCATGCAGCACAATAACACTGGCACAAAATACAAGAAAGAGAGTTTCTGTAGGGTTATGTTGTGGCCAATT
Organism: Gadopsis marmoratus; assembly: GCA_036023855.1. Taxonomy (NCBI): domain Eukaryota; kingdom Metazoa; phylum Chordata; class Actinopteri; order Centrarchiformes; family Percichthyidae; genus Gadopsis; species Gadopsis marmoratus. The sequence goes on from JAVQJF010117519.1 coordinate 4,034, forward strand.
TCTATAAATACTGTTGCTTTTTCTCTTTTAGTTCACCATGCTCAATGGAACAAAATACTACACTACCCATAAGCTTCAGCAGTCATGTCACAATTCCATACTACAATTTCATTCTAAGCAGGGATTTGGCATATTGTGTGTTCACACTAAAAGGTAACATAAAATATACTCAAACCAGACAGCATGCAGGTGGTCTGCATTGGTCTGCTTGGTTTGTTTGAGTATACCGTACTTACTTAAATAAAAGCCGGTAGACAAGTAAAATCTGGGTCTCCAGTAATGGCCAGCGGTGTGGTCGACACGAACCTCCCATATAGGTTGGGGGGAAAAAAAGCTGGATAAACTCCTGGTGGCTGTCATATTATGTGCATTCCAACTAATGTAGTATATTTCCATTGCTTTAATTTAATAAACTCAACAACATAATCACGTTATTTTCAACACTGTTGTTCTGGATTACTCATCTAAAGTGTTATTGTCTGATTTCAGTCACTGCAGGTGTGCGTTTACATCTCAAACTGTATGTTGTAGTAACTTAGAAGTACCAAAAGATGGCAGCAGCTACATTTCAAGCACCATACGGGAACATACACTATTCCTATAGAATAAAATCCTTGTTGAGACATGAAGGGTAAGGGTTTCTGTCCACTGAAACACTAGAAGGCTTTTAATTTGAAACTGATACCGGAAGTGTTGAGTAATAGTTGTCGATGCAGTAACTTTAATAGGGCAATTATGACCAGTTATAATCATCCAACAGAGGTGAATTAGAAACAAAGGCCTGCCTCTAATACAAGCCTGCTTCAGATAAAGGCCTGGTACTTTCTGCAGTTCAGGTATTGTCTGAAACATTTACTTTTAGAGTGTGATACACAAAGTGACACTCTATGGATTAAACTAGGAGGCATTAAATGAATTCATGAATGAATGAATGTATCATCAGCCTGTGGACCTGCATGAATCTCACCTCACTGTTCAAAGTTCAGGGTTTGTTGTGTTTGTGTGCATTTGCCTGTTTGTGAGTTCAGTGTGTGTGTGTGTGTGTGTGTGTGTGTGTGTGTGTCTCTGTATGTGTGTTTGTTTGAGTGTGTGTGTGTGTGTGTGTGTCAGCCCCAGAAGTATAATCTTTTCCCTTTGTACTCCCGCTGCGCTCCTCTTGCCCCCAGATCTGAGTCTGTACCCCCGACTGGGACAATGAGTGTGTGTGCGTCCTCCTAGTGTGTGCATGTCACAGATACCCATGAGACACACACCCCATGGGATCTTTGACACACACATAAGCCTGAAGGCACCCAAGAGAGCTACAAGCGAGAGACAGAGAGAGGAATGAATGGCTAGAAAAAACAAGTTTTCAAAAATCCGTGATGTGTTGGCGAGGGTGAAAACACTATAATTACTGTAGCTTTTTGTTAGTACAGAAGAAGAAGGCAACTTTTAAGGAGAAACTAAGAAAGAACTAAAAGGAGGACATGAAAAAGAGGGACAAGAGGAGAGAACAGATGTAGCAAAATCAACAATTTCTCAGAGCTAATTGGATTAATAGGAAGCAAAATGAATGTGGGATGATCTGGTGTGTGTGAGTGTCCATGTGTGCGTGTCCACGTGCAGCAGTTGTTGTGCAAATAGAAGCTGGAGAAAAGAAATGAAGACAGATTTAGATGGACACACACAGAGAGAGAGAGAGAGAGAGATTTGTAGAGACGAGTAAGGAGGACAAAAACAAATGTTCATCATGGGAATAAGAGAGAGAGAGAGACGTTTCTCCTCTCTGTCCTGGCCTGAAACTAATTGGTCCAGGATTAGAGGAGATTATGTATAAAAAGAAATACTGAAAAATTATACAAAGCCCTCTACAGGTCTGGTTTCCATGGCAATACTCTGCTGTGTGTGCAACAGCAACAGGGGGCGAAAATAAAAACCAGTTGCTACCTTCATTACCAGAAATGCACAGTTACAAACCAGCCGTACGAGACTATTTAGAGGAACAGTGAAGCTTGTTAGAGAGCCGTACAGGTAGTGAACCTGTGACTTTGCTGCAAGTCTTTTATTACTATAGTAACAGTTGTTCAGCCTGCTGACATCAGTCGCATCATAGTCTGTTACATGTCGAGCGGTAGCAGAGAGGTGTGGTTCTTTCCTGCCTGTATTTCCTGTCTCCTGCTCTACAGGTGCGAACTCACTAACTGATTGCCGCCTGTGCAGCTCTGGTGAACGGCTCCGGAGGTGTGTTAAGCTTCAGGCCGACCTGTCAGCCGTCGCCATAAAGACAGAGGACAGACGGAACTGCTAGCACTTGTAATGCTCATTAGTTTAGATGTTATACCTCGCTCAACCAACTCCCACTCAACTTTTATTTGTATAGTGCCTTTCATACATGCGGGCCCAAAGAACTTCACGTGGCAAAATTAAAGATTATTGTAATATGAGTATTATAAGCCATCCTAGATCCGTAACACAAGCCATCATTTCATATTTCATGTCTCATCGGTACCAACCAATTAGCTGCTTCCCTTAGCTTCCAGTCTTTATGCTAAGCTAATCAACTCTTGGCTCCATCTGTCTCATCTAAAGATCAGCACGGAAGTGAATGAACACATTTCCCAAAAGCCCTCTAACAACTAACACATTTTGTTATTTTACAATACTGATACGGAGTCTTAACTGGACTCATTAGGAAACATTTATTTATTCCTTTTAAATCTGGAGCTGTTTTCTGTTAAATGTTCCTTGTGAATGATATTCAAAAAATAATAGATGACACTAAAATGGGAAAAGCCCATCAAAACCAAACAAAGAGTACATGAAATAAATAAGCACACACACAAAATGCCTTGGATTTTTAGAGGATGTTCTGCCATAAAATCAAGTTTAATTGGTTGCATTAATCACAAAAACTGTCAGGAGTGTGAGAACTGTCATTTCTTTTTCTCAAGCCAGTGCACATGGCAACAGACAAAACACTAACAATCTCACGATAGTCAAAGATTAGAAGTCTTTGATATTTAAAAAACAGTCTCATGTCTAACTATGTTCAAATTCAAAAACGGCGAGAGTAAGACAAGGGCAGAGGTGCGGAGAGAAACCAAAAGCTCCTGAGGCGCCTCACAGTCTGAACAGGAACACTTCTGAAAAATGTTAAAATTCAATTATTCGCTGAGGCATCTTCTTGTTTCAACACCCAAAAAACATCTGGCTGTTAATTAAAAACAGGCTTCTACCTTTCAAAAAAAGCAGCTGATACTCTGTCTGATTATGGTTGCTGTGTAATGGATATCTATTAAAATACTTGCACGTGCTGCTTTAGGATTGAAATCCAGCATATCTCAGTGCTTGAATAAAGGCTGTACATCATGTCAGCTGTTGTTTTTTCATTCGGTGTCATGCTGCCAGTTCGTCTGTAAAATGAACTCAACTCTGTAGCAGGAAGACTTCCTCCCTGTCAGTCTTACAGGCTGAGGCATCAGTTTTGTCCCGATTTATTTTTTAACTTTTTTCCCTCATTGCTTCTGAAATGTATTCTTCAGTCTTTAGAGAGGGTTTTGAACACAGATGCTTGTACCTGTTAAACCTGATAAACCAGCCGGCAGCCAACTAACCAAATCCTATTTTATTCTACTTTATTAGTTCCAGTGACAGGATTGTGGTTTGTTTCTTTGGTAAAGTTCCCTCGAGAGCTCAACGCGCTGCAGTTTAAAGGTAACGTGTGGAGTCTTTTGACTAGTAGCAATGTTTGTATGAGTGGGTCCTGTGCTAGTATGCGTGTGCAAAATGATGCACATGCAATGCAAGTGGGCAACAATATATACACACTTGCTGCGGATTTCAGGCTATTCAGCTGATGGACAGTTGGTGGCAGTAACACATAAAGAGCATGCCACCTTAAAAGGCAGTGAAGAAGACTGGTAACAAGTAAACATGGATGTAAGCAACTCGTTCATTCATTCATTCATTAACCATACTGCTTATCCCGAAGGGTCGCAGGGGGGGGGCTGGAGCCAATCCCAGCTAACATTGGGTGAAAGGCAGGAAACACAACTCGGATTTAAAATATGCAGAAATCTGCTCTGCAAATGGATTGAGGAAGGGAATGCATTCAACAAGTTATTACACAATATTTAGATGCTAAAACAGGCAAATTGAGAAGTATAACAACACATGCAGCAATGTGAAACTGCAATGGAAGAGAGAGCTGGAATTAGAATCGGGAATGGTTGACTATCTTGACAGAATGTGTTTAATATGTAAATATATAACACTATAATTACCCAGATTATTCTATTTGAGTGTGTTGAGCTCCCAGGGCCACCATACTTCTTATACGTATCTTGTTTATTAATCTTTTTTTATATTCTGATTACATAACCAAAAAATCACTGATTCCACCCAACGCAGCTCATTTTCTCAGTCTCTCTCTCACACACACACACACACACACACACACACACACACACACACACACACCTGGTCTTTTCCTCCTTTGCTCAGCCAGATGTTAGCATTGAGATTTCCATGTAAAATCAAGTGTGAGAAATGTTTTTAATTATCTAGCCACCTGGACAGGGATGTAGCAGAAGACACACACACACACACACACACAACCTTGTAATGATTCCTTATAAAACTTTTCTTACTTAAAAAGAATCTGTATTTTGTCCAGAATAAATGTCCTCACTCAGTCTTGTTTGGTGGCCTATGAAGATAGAATAACACACACACACATTGTTTCAGGTAACAGATGTTGTCCTTTTAATTAACGTCAACAAATTAAGACATTATACTTATTCGCTGCTGCAAAAATCAGCCTCACAACACACGCACACACGTTTCTGTCCTCCCCACGTTATTCTGTAATCGGCTGTCGGGGAAACCTGCAGCTTGTTTAGAAACTCGATGCGATCTTAATTATTATTCAAGGGCAGCAGCAGACACTCGTTCAGCCATGGACTTTCTTCTTCAGACTGTTCAGGCTTCAGCCGGTTTAAGGGTCTTACGGCGAGCTTTTGAAATCACGGGTTTGAATTGAGCCATCACACATGGCACCGAGTAGACATGCTGTGTGGTTCAGCCCACTGAGCCTCAAAGAGCACCATTGTGTGTTGACCCTTCTGTCTACAGGATCTGTTTTCCTTTGTTTACCACCTAGTATGATTGAAACGTGACACATTTCATCTTCTCTAGTCTGTGCATTTCGAGAGTGCACTAGTACGTACTAGGTATAAATCAACCATTATCTGTGCAACAGATACATAAAGGAGGAATGTGCATTGGTGAATGCCACGTGATTATTTGAGCTTGCAGCAAACTTGATCTAAAACTTGGTATGTGCCTGAAAAAAGAAGAGTTGCTACATACAAACTTCTTTCTCTCAGCAAGGCATTCATTTCAGGAAAATATGTCCATGTCCATGTCATTATCATGTACCAGTACCATTACTTCAAGTCACAAATTGCACATCAGTTTCAGGAGCTTGAAAAATTCATGTCAGTATCTTAAAAACGAAGGCAGAATAACACAAATTGAAACACTAGACATGAATAGAAAAGAAGATAAATGACAGTATTTGTAAGAAAGAACTCTCAAAAAAAAAGTTCATATAAGACTTTTAGAATGCAATATAGACAAATACGATGAGGTTTGCAGTGTGGATAAATAGAGAAAGTGTACATATGTTAAGACTTTATTGTTGAGTGTTTAACAAAGTTTTGTTTCTTAACCAAAGAAATCCTTAAATTTCTGAAACATACTTTTATGTGGCCAAAATGTCTGAATGTTTTACTTCCCTGTGATGAAAGTATAATACTGAGAACTGCATTAATGTAAAGGAGCAATTGGACAGATAAAGGCACAAACACATAATCTCTCTGATTTAGCCCCACTTGGCTTTTCAGGAGCCAAAATAAAAAGATTGAGAGATTGAGCATTAATGAAAGCAATATTGATTCTTAATTCAACCCCTTTTCTTTTTTTTTATCAAATCCAAACATGGAAAAGCTGACATCCAGGCTAAACACCACCGAGCTCCTCATCACAACTGGAAGCACGTCTGAAAATAATTTTTTTGGGTTCAGAGTCTGTGTTTGAATTAGATTCAGATGTATAAATTGGCTTAAGAGAAACTTAAACTTAAGAGATATTTTTCTGTTACAATGTTCATGTTATTCTGGTTGATTTTCATCTATTTTTCCTTATAAAAAATCACATGTGTTAAGTGCATTCAGTAGTGTGCAATTTGACTTTAATTTGATTTGTAAATGGACGGATGACAGGAATGAGGGAAAGTGAGGACAGACACAGGAGTTACTGATTTAAATATCACACAATACAGTAATTCAGCTTGTGGAAGAACACAACAATCTAGTTTCAGCTGTTTAACACGAGATTTGGTAATGATGTGGAGAAACATGGAGAAGCAGAGGCACAGATGAATATCGATAAATCAAGATAAACAGAAAGAGAAGAAGTTAAACACCGTGGGGAGACGCTTTACAAGGTGCAACATAAACTGATCACCTGTGTGTTTTGTATCAGTTGCATATATATGTTGAATAGGTGGGAAACACGCTGATGCAGATGTTTAGGTGTGCTGATGCAGATGTGTGCTCATGCTCCAGTTAATTTACACATTCACTCTGCCTGAACCTTGGAGTCACACGCTGTGAGCTGGCAAACCTATTGCTGCACAATTCACCATAAAAGTCAGATATGTGTATTATCTCTGTCCATGAAAGAAGCAGGGGAGTCAGCACATTTCTGCTGAGAGAGAGAGGTTGAAATTAATCAGTGTAAATATTACTGGATTTATAAGACACACCTTCAGGAGGAAGAAAACAAAACCGTGACGGACAGCTAAGTTATAAAAGAAGGTCCAAGATACATAATTTTTATCATTTTGATTTTACTGTATAAGAGTTAGTCCCACAAACACCATCCAGCTGCTGTAAATACTCACTCAAGCACCAAATGTGTATTAATCCACGCTGAAAATAGTCCCCCATAAAAGCACTATTTACTTCTGTTTGAGTAATGTTTTCTAAAAGCTACAGTGCCCAGCTGCTTCAGGGAAACTACTGAGCCTTTTTAAAATGACACAATATAGTAGCATAAGATTTACGTCTTCAGTAGAAACACACGGAAAGACACATTGTTGGTTTCATGGGCTTTGTTTACAATAAGAAAAATACAGAATAATGCAAACCTTATCAACAGCAACTCTGGACCTTAATGTTTAAATCAGTTTAAAACAAACATATTCTCATTCTGTGTTTTTTCCGTTACCAATGAAAACTGCCAGGAGAGCAGTTTTTTATTATGCAATTTTCACTGTGAAATGTCTCAACCTCCCACCACTGTCAGCAGCGACACAGGTTTTATGTCAATAAACATTCAATCAGGACTGAAACTCTCCTCCGGGTGTTATGAGTTTTATATTCCTGAATTCATATTAAGGCTTCTTTCTTCCTCTTCTCTCTCTCTCTCTCTCTCTCTCTCTCTCTCTCTCTCTGCAGATCATTGTAAGCTTCAGAGCCTGCTGGAGGCGTGAAATCAGAGTTCACAGACACACACACGGTCATATACACGCACAACGAGCATGAAATCAAAGTTCATGTTACAGTTTTACCACTCTGAGTATTGTCTTCAATGACCTGCAGCTTCCGCTGATTAGAAGAAGAGAGATTATTTCAATGTGAATAATAGATGAGATTATATTTGAACCTGCAACAAAGTTTATCTCAATAAAACCCTAAAAGGTGATTCTTTACTGACCTACAAGTAATAACAATCAATTGAAGAGAATAATCTTATTTGGGAATGCGGCCAGTGTCATGTTTAATTCAGAGGAATTTGATGTATACTTGCGAATAAGCTTTACCGGGGGGAAGCTCAACATTTTCTCACAGAGGTTTAAACGTCGCCGTCTGAAAGCAACATGACTTTCCTTTACCATTGCAGCTATTTAGGCTAATGACTGGCTGTCCTGCTGCTCATTACTTCTTGTCTGAGGCTGGTGTAATGAGGCAAACCAGAGCTTTCATTTCTTTCTGGTGCTGGCTCAGCTGTTAGCAGGGTTTGTCTTTGTGCCTCCTCTGCAGTGCTTACACCTCAGCCTGCACAGATGTTTACAAGATAGACAGGATTTAGTTACATGTTAAGAAAACTGCTGACACGCTTGTCTCTCTGTGGCATTATGTGATTATGTAAGAACGTTTTTTTTTCTTCAGAGGTGGCAGCTTGTACAGCAAAACTGGAACTAACCCAAGGGTCAGATATGAATCTCACGTCTGTGTGTTTAGTACGGAGCTGGAGTCAGCTTGTGGTTAGCCTAGCTTAGCATAAAGACGAGAAGCAGTAAGCCTGGTTCTGTCAAAAGTGAAGAAATACACCTACCACCCGCTCTGTCTTATTTACACAATGTACTTTATCTTGTTTGATTAATTCATACATGTACAGGAGTGTAAAGTCAACAATTTGTGATTTTATGTAATGTTGAGCTATCCACTTTCCCTTTCTTTTCTTCTGTTTTTTCTTTGTCTTTCTCTTTCCCATCCCCCTTTCCTTCATTTTATTCTATTCATTCACTGTCTTTTGTTTAATTTTTCCTTTCAATCCGCTGCCATTCCTCTCTGTTTTTCTCTAATTTCCCAGTCCACTGAGTTAAATATGGGAAAGCCAAACCAATCAGGCCATGACATGGTTATTATTTTTAAGTACGTTTTTTATTCTCTCTCTCTCTCTCTGTCTCTCTCTCTCAATCAGTATTCTGAACATTTTCAGCACTGTATGAATGAATAAATAATTAACATTTAACTGTGTGTGTGTGTGTGTGTGTGTGTGTGTGTGTGTGTGTGCGTGAAAAGTCTATTTACTATGAATTAAGAAATCATATACGCTCACTCAAGTATGCGTTCACTCAGAGGGTCCACAAATAACTGTGAATGAAAATGAAAATCCTAAATACGTGTAGATTTGCACAAACTACATGAATTATGCTAATTATACGCCAACTGTGTAAAGTCCCGCGCCTCATCCAGGGATTGAAACGCTACATGTTAGTGCTCATTTAAAGTGAGCAGTGAGCATTTAGAATCTATAATATCTTCAGCAGGGCTGTGTGGCTGCAGATTTTGGACAAATGATGCAACAATGGGACCACGGTGGGGTGAAAAAAAGGATAGATCATAGATCAGTAAAGATTGACCTTTCATTTGTTTGGCCACTTGGGGACAGCAGAAACACAACATTGAGTATCATCATCTTTTATGTTGCTTAGTTACCCATCCAGCAGTTACAAAGTCACATTGGCATTTTATATATTTATTTTATAAATAAATATTTTATGTTTCATATATCTTGTGTAACATGTCTGTGTGTGATTCGTTCAAAATAATGCTAATAATTAAACATGTAATCACAATCTCTCTTTAGAAGTTATTGGTGTCAATTCCTTCTACAACCAAATGTATGCATGTTAAAATTCTCCGTCAAAGATTTATTGCATAACAATATTTTTTCCACGTTATATACTCCCAAGGTTATGTTACCTGTGTTGCCCTCCTTCAGCCTGCAGGTACAGCAGTAAGTAAGGACATCCACTCAGATCCCACAGGACAGCAGTTTTTCAACTTGCACGGTCATTTTCAGGACACTGATAATTAAGTGGTGTAACAACCCTTTAATTAGATATAGGAAGAAAAAGTGTCCTCATTAAGGATGTAATTAACTCAATCAATGAAAGCTAAAGAGCGCCGAAATACCTATTAAACATCAAATGTATGTACAGAACCTGAATGCATCGTGCGTTTGAGAAAGAGAGAGGTCTTGTGGTCGGGCATGTGAGGGTTAATACAGTAAATTAATAAATGTATGAGAGAGAGAGAACCATAGGTAGTTTAATTATCTGGAGTGACCTGCGTGTCCATGCATGTAGGACTATCTCTCTCTCTCTCTCTCTCTCTAAATCTCACTGTTTTTACTTACTCTCTCATCGTTGTTCTTCTGGGCAGAAACACCTCAGTAACTCTCTTGTCCCTTCGGTGTCCCACTCGTCGCCTCTTCTCTGATTCTTCTTCTACTCTACGTGAGTTAAATCCACCTCTACCTCTCCCTTCATCAAACCTCGCCATCTCTGGTCGTTAACACAGAAATCTAAATGCTCAAAGAGAGCAATACACCAGCCTAATATCCAGATTCAAAGACCAACTAACAGTCAGGGAGAGTCAGTCGAGTTGCATTATGGGAACTGTAGGATCTGATGTTTTTGGAGCTTTACACATACCAGGGACAAAAGGTCAGGATAGCTTAGCGCCTTGTGAGTCTCTGAAATTTATGGAGGCACAATTTTAAATCACTGGAGAAAAATTGTTGGTCTCCTGCTCAGTGTGTTGGGATAGATGCTATATTAAATCCTACAAAGTGACTTAATGAACTCTAAATTATGTTCTTGAATTAAAAAGAGAGAAAAGTGGAATGGGGGAGAAGATCTTACACCTCTTCTTTCTTTTCCCTCATTTCTCCGTATCTTCTCACTCTATAGGAAGGATGTGCAGCTCTGTGGGAAAATGTCTTGGGAGATAATCTGTGTGTGTGTGTGTGTGTGTGTGTGTGGATTACCAATGTCTGGCATTTATTTCCAGATCTCCAGAAAGCTGTTTGACTTTTTCACAACAAGGGGTCTTGCTTCAATCACATACCCCCTGTGTGTGTGTGTGTGTGTGTGTGTGTGTGTGTGTGTTTCTGCCTACAGTTATGTTTGTGTGTCTCTATGTGAGTCTGTGTTTGTCCACTTGCAACATGTGTGTCCTTGTATTTGCTTCTTCCTTGTGTTTCAGCAGGTTTGTGCATGTATATGTGTTAGTGTGTGTGTGTGTGTGTGTGTGTGCGTGTGTGCGTGTGTGTGTGTGTGTGTGTGTGTGTGTGTGTGTAAGCATGATGTGCGTTCAAGTGTGTGTGTGTGCACGTGTACGTGTGGGTGTGTGTGCTGTCCAGGGAACATGTAACTGGATTATCTGTCATGCTTTTATTTCTGTAATGGAAACATCAGCCTCAGAAAGAAAGTAGGGCTGAGGCCAGGCAGCGAGTGTATGAGAGAGAGAGAGAGAGAGAAAGAGAGAGAGTATAAGCATAAGTGTAAACTGTGAGAGGGAATTATTTATCCAAGATTCTGGAAGAATGAGAATCATTTCTTGATTGATTTTCTATTTTCGAATCCAGAATCACACACACGTACCCAAATAATATATAATTACTTAATACAAGTATTAAAGAAAAATATCTTATCTGGTGCTTTCATGTCGTCTCTATCTTGTGGAGGGAGGTGCAACAGAAGCAGTTCTTTAAGCCACTTTTTCCTCCATGGTGCTGCGTGTTGCTGTCATGGAGTATAAATCATTAAAGAAGTCAGTAAAGGTACAAATTGATATTACAAGTTAACCATTGAATAAATCAAACAGCACAGTATCATCATTATTTTGTATTTCCTTATGAGCAGGTGTCATTTGCTTGATAGCTTGTTGTCTTTTGGACAACTTAGATGTGTAATTCTAATAAGGAGACACATAGACAGCAGTGTTCTTGTTCTGGTAAGAAAACACTCCAAGTAAAAACCCTGCATTCAAAATGATTTACTATGTAAAAGTATGTAATGTTTACACATTATCGCTATATTTACCACAAGTATCAAAAGTAAAAATCATGCAGTAAAATGGTCATATTATTTATGATGTTTGTGGATTAATATTACCGCTGCATTCATGTGTATGTTGCATTTTACTGCTGTAGGTGTTTAAGGCTGAGCTCATATTAAATCCTTTATATACTTTTAATATACAGCAATGCATCACATTCTACAAGATCATCATGTGTTTGTAGCATCACCGTCCTGTGAACCATGTGTCTCTAAAAGGTCAACGTTTTCAGCTTTGAGACGATGCATTTTCCAGTTAATCGAAAGGGAGTTCGTTTAGCTTAAGAAGTATAGGAGAGTTTCCTCAACATGTAAAGAAAAACTTCATCCTTCAGTTTATCAAAAATATTCAAACTCAAAATCACCTCATTTGGAAAATCTGAAAAGTAACTATTAACTAAAGCTGTCAGACAAATCTAGTGGAGTGAAAAGTGCGATGTTAACCTCTGAGATGTGGTGGAAGTATTTAAAGTATCATAAAATGGAAATACAAGCAAAGTACAAGTACCTCAAATTTGTACCTAAGTAGAGTACTTGAGTTAATGTACTTAGTTACATTCCACCACTTCTCTGTAGTGATGACAGTGTGTTATATAGTATATACAGGCAAAGTGTTGGGTCAAACAGTTGTTGGACCGTTGTCTTTTTTCACAGCTTTATCTTACATTTATGAGGCTACAATGTCAAATTCGTCTTCATTTGTGCCTTTTAAAATTTAAGAGCATTCACCTATGAACTCTATAAACGTGTGGTTTCTCCATGCCACCGACCCAGCGCTTAAATCATTGCAAGAGACAATAAACTCTTTAACCTCCGTCCTTTAGTCTCAACAGCTGACATTTCAGCCATCTACAAATGTTTTCTGAGAAAGTTCTTTTCCTTAAATTGTCACCAGTAATTTGAAAAAACTAGGTTTTCAAGTTGGTGAAGCAATGTTTGTGATGGATCCTTTTTCAGGAAGTCATCATCTTTCAAGGAAACGTACAGAGTGATAGGCAACACTGAAATCACAACTCTTTGTTTTTTAAAACACTTTGGAATTTAATGTTAGGTATCAGTAATGTGAGTGTATAAAAAGTATTTGGACGGCGATGTCCACTTACGTTTGGTAGTATAATGTGTAAAAGATTGCCTAACATACATAATTCTGGCCCATACCCACCCAGGATGCTGTCGGAGACAATGCCATATTCATCTCTGATTTCATCCTACAATATCTTCGAAATTCCGTCTCTATATGTTTCACCAGACCTGGACTGTCTTAAAATAAACCCTGTCTAGCCCGACTATCATGAGCAAATTTGCGCACTAAGCAGATCCTGAATTTGGAGATTCTGTAATCATGAATCATGGTTTTGGTGAGTCCTTAAGCCTTGTACGGCTTCTTTATTATTACACGACTTCATTATTTATTAGATTTATCTACTCGGCCAACATTTTTGGCAGTCCATGAGTAAGTTCACATACACATTAGTATCCTGGTTTTGAGTCTTACACTGATTTTGATCATGTTTGGGATCTGGCGGTTTACGTGGAACATGACAAACCTGGTTATTTATAATCATGAGCATTTACATAATCATAACAGTATCCAGGATTCAGATAAGGTGTTTATATGGCACAGGATCCCGGTTTCTATCTGAGCCCTCCAGCTACTCTCAAAACCGGGATAAGGGCTTATCCAGGTTTCTGAAGCCGGGATATGGTGTTTACATTGTGTGACAGGTGACTGTGGCTCAGGAGGTAGAGCGGAATGTCCTTTAATCCCAGTGTTTGTGGTCCCGCCTCCTCCTGTCCACATGGCGAAGTGTTCTTGGGCAAGACCCTGAACCCTAAGTTGCTCCCGGTGGAGGCCAGCACCTTGCATTGAAGCAACGCTGCCTCGTGTGTGTCGTTAACATTGATAAAATAATCAAATCTAAAGCAAGCGAGCTGTTTTTTTGTTTTGGGGGTGCCTTGGAGGGATGTAGCGCAACATTATGCAAAACAAATCAATCCTATCATCTGATCTTATTGCCTACATGAAGGTGTGTTGTAGAGACCTTCTCTACCCTGTACAGGTGACAGAGTTTGACAGACAGGTGTCTCAGCCAATCACAGTCCAGACTCCAGGTCCAGTAAACGTGCAGTGGTTTTAAATTGATCGCTCCTGTGAGCTGAGCTCTATACAGCTCAATGTGTCAGCAGAAATACATTGGGACTGTATCAGCCTTTATTTTGTACTGTTTCTTTTCCATTTAAGTTCATTTATTCCGAGTATATAAAAGTCGTTTTTAAAGAAAGTTTGAAGATGTTTCTCTCTGCGCTGCTGATTCTTGCCAGTTGGGGTTTGTCTGGTTCTGTTTCGGGGTCTCCCGCCGTGGAGGACGCGTACGGGGCAATAGTCAGCATCGTGTCTCCGGGACAACAGCGTCTGACCGGGGAGTCCCTTGGCTCCCTCTTTAATACACTGGAGAAACGTGTGCAGTGCGGTGGAGTGTCGTGTGAAAAGGTACGTTTTATTAGGCTTAACTCAGGCTAGAGAGCCAGGCGGCGGCTGCAGGTGCTGAGCAGAGAGGTCATGGTCCAAAACCTATCAACCAGCTTTACCTGCACGGCCGCACTGATACACTGGACGTCTTAATAGGAGTATTTCAGCACATTTTAAATTTAATAGTCCTATTTATCAGAATCATTTTCACAAGGTTACACTTTTGTCGTATGAATTTTATACAACATGCAATTATAAAAAAAAAAAACTCCACTGTGCTAATTTTGTTCCAACCAAAGTCTTGAATGTATTTATTTAATTAGGCTATAGGCCTACATGTATTTGCTTTGTTGCTGTTTCTGATTTTCTGTGAGCAGCGCTACCCTGTTAAATCCCTGCGGTTAAAAAACATGGAGGATTTTTCTGTTTCTGAAATATATAGTGGACTTTCTTGTGATGCCCAGAGTGGGATATAACATAGACGTGAACACAAACGCAGTAATGAGAACTTAATCTGCAAAGTCAAGAAAATAACTACTGACTGCGTCCTGTAATAAACTTGTTTAAGTCTATGGAGGCATGATGGCTCTGAATGCGCTGTTCCATTGCTTCTATTTAATTATAAAGTCAAGCTTTCAGTCACTTTATCAGGTCAAATGTTTGAAAATGGGACTCTCAAAGCTTATAAAGACATCAAATAAAGTATTACTGTGTCTTCAATGCAATTCACAAGACTGCCAAGTCTCTTGAAATTGTAAAATAATTAATCTCAATTGGAGAACCAGTCTTATGTTAACATTTATTAATATAACTAAAGGTGTTTGGTATTTTTCCTTAATGACTGAGTCACTGTTTTAGTTACTGTATACATCTACTGATTTCATGAAGGGCGCTGTTTTCAGGTAACTTGGACAAAATAATGTTATCATTGTGAGTAAGAGTGAAGTCCCTGAACTTCCTACATGTCAGCTGCGATCTGCAAGTATATAGTGTGTGATTGATAAGTGTCAATACTGTCAATATAATGGCTGGCTCTGTGAACATAATGGACAGAAAGTAAAGAGGTGAATAACAAAGGCTTTCCTGCAGCCTGGACACTTTGTTATTCTGTTAATAAATAACTGATATCAAACGAAGCAGTGAAAGTGAAGCGATAAAGGCTTGCAAATATCACTCGCCAGGTAATTGAAACTTGCAAGAAGTTCAATAAAATAATAAAACTAATTTGACCCAAAGTCATGACAAATGTCAAGGAGTCCGTACATTTTAACACTGGGAGTTCACTACTTTGTTTCCTGTTTAGTTTAGTTTAAAGGTCAGTTCACCCAAATGACACAAGATGTATTTTCTAACGTACCTGTACTGGTGTTGAGCCATGCAGTTAGTTTTGGTTTCATGTGCTCATGTTCTGAGATATCGATCTTCTGCCACCACAATGGACTTGACTGAATGAAATTGAAAAACAACATTTATAGAACCCACCAGCAAACGTTTTCATAGACGCGGTTTCTTTAGTTAAACATTTCTGGAAATAAGTGGGTTTTTTTTTAATTCACCACAAACCAAAATCCATTCATCTTCATTGCATTGATTGGGGTGGCGAAAATCTCAGAGACAATTATGTGAAAGCCTGAGAAAATAAAACTATGATTATGGCCAAGTACAACTAGATGTAAGTAGGAAATATGTTTTTGCTATTTGGCTTTAACACAAACCAGCCGTTCTCCTCACTTCTCTGTCAAACTAAGAAAACTTAATTTTTAAAAAATGTGTATGTTTTTTAACCTTTCCTCATGTCAAGAGTTTCTGGGTCAAGATCGATCGGTCATCAGCATTTTATGGTACTTTATTCCATTTATATTGCAGCCTACTTTCAACCCCTTATCCGAAAGGCATCTCTGGAAAAAGGCAATAAAATCTTATGATTACGCTATAGGTTGCTGTTAATGCAAAGTCCATATTTCTTTTTCTAAATGAGTCTAACCCTGTATTTGGCTGAATATAACAATGAAGTGATATGATTAAGCTGTGTAGCACTAACAAAAACAAAATAAACATGTGAATTTTATTTGGGGTTTTTCAGTTATAACAAACCTTACATGCTGATAAAATCGTCAATCCTGGCAGCAAATACAGTATAACATCAAATGAAATGCAAGTAAATAAAAACAGAGGTGAATATACAGATGTTACAGTAATTACAATGTACAGAAAACCTATAAGCTCACGCATAGCAACACATGTTGAACGATTGTCAATATGTTGATTTATATACTTGGTTTGTTCACATTTTTCCATCCCAAATCTATTGCTCTCTTAGCTTGTAAGAGACACGAGTCTATTACCGCACAGTCACTCTCCTTAGTAATAAAATAATTTGGATAAATACCCAGGATGCAGCTGAATTAGTAACTTTTATGTACTTTGACCTTTATGTATGTTCACTGTGTGTGAATTCTTTGCTGTGTGCGTGTGTGTAGTGTGATCTCACAGATGCCGTTCACCAGCTGATCAGCAATCACTCCATCCACACAGAGGAGAAAACTGGAAAAGCCGGAATAAATGTAACCATCAGTGTATCTGAGTTTGGTGCTCTCGCTGCCGGATGCATCCTGTACCTTTCCTCTCCCGGCCTGGTCTGCACCGCCACGAGCCAGGGGAGATGGGGAGAGGAGGCCGAACATCTGATGCATAAAATCACACATCAGGATCAGCACGAAGAGGGCGAGCTGCACCAGGACCATGGACACGAGCTCATAGATGTTAGTGGATTAAATGCGCTGCTTCAAGGGCTTCACGACCATTATGAGCCCTCAGGCAGTGAGGTGAGCCTAAGACTACAGCAAACTATTGTAGTCTTATTTGAAAGATGAATTGGAGGGGTGACATGATTAACAAGACATTACTGCTACACAAAAATATGTTTACTTTTCCAATTAATCAATTATCAAAATGATTGTCAGTTGTTTTTCTGCCGAACAACTAATCAATTAATTGACGGTAACCAGAACTGTGTGGCAGCCAGTGACATCATGACAGAGGTCAAAGCATCATTGCCAGACCAGCGACAGGAAGCGGGTGCAGTTTTGGGCCGCGTCCTGTATCATGCTTTGCAAGGTCACTGCTTCATTAGCCGGTCCCTACCTGAGGAGAACTTCTTCCTGGACTACATCGTGGGTCATCTGGGGTCAGAGAATTTCACCATCGAGGGTAAATATTCTTCAGAAAACACAGACGCAGATGCATGCAGAGACTCACCACTCTGAAACCCCCGACCCTGTAAACTTACACCAGTTATCAGCTAATCGCTGCAGGGCACTTGCAGCGATTAGTTTAGACACATAAGGAAAAGTTAGTTGCATTATCACTTCTTGTTGTCAAGTGTGGGTTTGTATTTGTGTTCTGTAGACTTGGAGGCTCTCATGAAGAGTCTGAACCTCAGACCTGACCTGGAGAACCAGGAACACAAGACAGAACATGGACAAGACCACCAGTTAGATGCTCACACTGGTCTTGATCATAGTGGTTTAAGACGGAGGAAGAGGAGCAGCTACGAAGGAAACACCACCTGGGATCAGGTACCAACTCACAGAAAATATATTTTCACAGAAAATCTTCAGACAGGTGTGTAGGCAATGAAAGGCAGCTTTATTTATATTGCACAAACACAGCTGCAATTCAAAGTGCTTTACATGGGCAAAGAAAGCATTAGAATGACATTCAAAACAATCACTCAAAAATCAGGTCCTGCACACTGTCGACACCTATGGTAAATGTATTGAACGCATGACAGGATGCTTGGCCAGAACGTAGCTATTCAATAAATTTTCCTTAAATGCAGACGCTGTGCAGGAGCTGATTTTTGTAACTTTTGAATCATACAATATGCAAAACACACAAGAACATAGCGTTTGTCTTGACGGCGATAGTGTGGTGACACCCCCACCCACTTGTTTTATATATATATGCCAAATACCAACAAGCTATATGTTGAATTAACTTTCATGATTAGCAGGTAAAGAATAGGTGCATGATGATGGATACAGACCGATATTTCACTTTTATAACACACTGATAGCATTTAGACTGTTTTACTGTTAATATGTGTGTTCAGGCAGTGTCAGCTGATCTGTAGCTGTGTTGTCCTCCCAGCTCAGAGAACATTGTAGTTTCACAAAACTACCATAATTACCACTACCATGTTTTTTCTAATGGGTTTCACTGCCTGTTAAATGAGACACATTTCCTTGTTTTCATTCATCTTTACAGAAAAGAAACAGGGTAAATTAATGTTAGTTTACTTCTGCACCTCAGACCAATTTGTGGTCAAATGTTTCATTTTACTTTCTCCCAGATCTGTTTCTCTGCTGAAGAGCTGGTCCGGATCTATGATCTGGCAGACAACAGCTCTGCCTCCTCCGGCCTGGGTCAGTCTGGCTTGGCTCGGGTCAGCCCTGCACTCATCCAGCAGATCCTGAGCGGAGCCTGTACAGGCATCACAGAGCCACCGAACCCAAATGGGCTTTCCATAACTGAGAGTAAGTGTGAATGTGTTTGTGTTTCTGCCTCCACCTGTTGTTGAAAAGAATTAAGAACAAAAGTTTCTTAAGCAGCTAATTCATGAGGTTTTGTTCACCTCTATAATGGCAGAAAGACCAGATTGCAGTAACAAAGGCTTAATGTACATTGATTTGATTGATTTTTCTTCAAACCTTGATTTTGTATTTTGTATTTTATATTGTTGCAAAAGATTAATAGACAACAAGAATATAAAGACATGATAATTCTACCCAAACATGTATATTTGAACTCCATACTAAAGATTGAGTTTTGCATCTAACTGTCTCTGGATACCTGGATGCACATGTGGTTTTTGAGTCTTTTTATATTCAACATGTCGACCTCCAAGCCCCCCTTTTCTACTCTCTCTTTCTCTTGCAGGATACATCTATTCAACCATTGCCAACATAGTTATAACACTGGTGTCCATGTTTGGCATTGTGTTGCTGGTGTGTACCTCCTGCACCAGTTTGTTCAAGCTGTGTATCCAGTTCTGCATCGGCCTGGCTGTAGGTTCACTCACTGGAGATGCATTAATGCACCTGCTACCCACAGTGA
>JAVQJF010117528.1:0-10024 GCA_036023855.1 Gadopsis marmoratus
GTGTGTGTGTGTGTGTGTGTGTGTGTGTGTGTGTGTGTGAGTGAGTGAGTGAGTGAGTGAGTGAGTGAGTGAGTGAGAGAGCGAGAGGAGAGAGAAAAATTGCTTTCCTCTTCTGGTAACAAAAACACTTGGAAAATTTGGATCCATCAAGCTGAGGGACAGAAAAAAGCGAGAGAGAGTGTAAGAAAAATCATTTTTTGCAACTTTGTAAACCATCAATCATACACACACACACACACACACACAGTGTTCAACGATGCACAGCATACATACATGAAAATATCCCACAATGACAATAAGACTTTTTTTTTCTCACATCATAATTTTAGCATGATATGCTTTTCTGCAAGTGAGAATTCCATTTATTATCATATGGAGCCATCTAAGTGACTTAACACACACATTATTGGGTGTGGTGAGAGATAACAAGACTAGCAGAGACGTCAATGTATGCCTGTAAGTATTTTAAGGTGTCATGGAGGCCTTATGAACACAACTTTGAGGTGATGTGTCAACCCCCCCACTATTCCACAGCCTGCCTGTTAAACTGTTAATGAACTGCAACTAATAGTTGTATGTAGTGTATTGTGTATATGTAGTGTTTTCTTTTACACATTGCTACAAATATGACCACAGACATATATTGCATTCCCCGTTCTCCTTGAGTAAATGGCCAGGCATCAT
This sequence comes from Gadopsis marmoratus, assembly GCA_036023855.1. Taxonomy (NCBI): domain Eukaryota; kingdom Metazoa; phylum Chordata; class Actinopteri; order Centrarchiformes; family Percichthyidae; genus Gadopsis; species Gadopsis marmoratus. The sequence goes on from JAVQJF010117528.1 coordinate 685, forward strand.
CTGTGACAGTTTTGTAGTAGTAGTTCAGTCTGCGAAATACTCTGACAATCAGGGGTCCCGTGGCATGGGCGGTAAAAATAATACACACACACAGAAACTTTCAATTTTTCATTTCGACTGAGCTTGTGTGCTTTTCTGACAGCTGTTCTGAAACATTTACAGTTTATACATCATCATGAACATGCAGCAAATCTTTAAACCCCGTATTTATTTTTACCTTGTTTCTAGATTTAAGGACTGTTTAAAAACCTCTTCCGTTGGATAAATAAGGACATAAGAAATTAATCTGTTTTTTCAAATATGGAGAAGAGGAGCCAGAATGTATTTATTTTCTTTGTTACACCCAGCAAGCAGCTGCTGCTACATCAGCTTCCTGTTCACGTCATCGGTTGCATTTTCTGTGTTGCCCCTCACCTTTCAATATTTAAACATGAAAATAAATTTTACAATACAGATAAATATCAAATGATTATCTTAATTTTGAGACCCCCTCAAAATTGGAATTTGCCATCTTCGTGGGGTCCTAGTTGTTAATTAGTGGGTCCGAGACTCCCTGAGACCTCCTGAGTATGCCGTTTGTCCACAGTGCATAATGACACAGAAAATGGAGGGACATAATAGTACAAAGGTGGAAAAACACGCCCTTACGTCCTGTTCCACAAACACCCACACAGAAATTCGAGAAAGAATTGTGACTCTGACATACTGAGGAAGGCCAAATATTCTTCTATCCACTACAGTCCTATTGTTACAGAAGTGTGCAGCGATTCCCTGGAGGCACTTGTTAAAAGAACTTCGTGGGTTTGTGAAGAAAAGGGAAGAATGGAGAAAGCAACTAGTTTCTGAATCTATATTTGGACAGTTTAATGTCAAGTATAATAGAATGTGAATGGAGAACCTTTATCAGCAGAGCCAAAACATTTCTGCTTTGATCCTCAGTGTGGCTCTGCTCTTGAAGCTCTTAGATGAGCTCCAGGAACCTTTGCATAAAAGGCATTTTAGAAAATGGTTCCCTCTTAGGACACTAAGTTTACAAAGCAGCTCTGTTGTGTTTGTCGTCAGACATACCTGAGGCTTTGTTGGACCAGCATGCCGAGCCGAACATTAATCGCATCATACAATTATTACGTTGAATTTTTATGATGGTAACGGACCATAACATTATTTCAAGCAAAACACTTATCACATGTGTTTATTAAGGAGGGATTTGCTCTCTCAGCAGAATCCTTCTCAAATTCCTTGAGAGCTCCCCGAAACAGCAGAGCCTTTTCCAGCCAAATCTAACTGTATAACCATCTGCTATAAATGGAAGTAAGTGAGTACAAATTAATTAAATTATTTGTTGTTTGAACTTAATGCAAAATCTTCAACCTAGTACAGCAAGAGATGTATTTCTAATTTGTGTCACATACAACCGACCAATAAAAACAATATGTTCTTAATAATTTGTCTGACACGGGTTATTGACAAAAGACACCACAGTATGTGCTCTGACTTTGTGCTCCTTAGAAGACTATAGTCATCACATTTAAATACCTGCAGACACGTCACAGTGCAGACATAATGAGATTTACAAAGTCATTTCTCATTACAGTATTTATTCTATTGAATTGCATTACATTGTTAAGAATCGCTGTTATTAAATCCTTTATAAATGTACACAGAAATGGGACACAAACTCCTCAGTTCCATCCTCATAAATAAGTACTTACCAATTTCTGAAATAAAAACTGTTAGCTAACTTGTTTAAATGTCTCCTCGTTAAACAATGTAAAATTACAGCCTGCCATTGAAATGTACTGTGCATAAGCAAGCGCACACAGGGGACAGGGAGGAAGGGTTAAGGATGTAGCCTGAGGCTGCGTGAGTGTGTGAACGCATACATGAGTCTATGTTGTACTGCATACATTTGTGGGTGCCAATTAAAACATTGACACATCAACACAGCCTCCCCGCTCCAACATCTGATCCACGGGATTTTGTTAATGCAACATATCAGGTTGAAAACAGAAAACCCTAATCCCATCTACTACTCATGCGCACATGCAGTCGCACAAAAAAAATAAATAAAAGAAGACATTTATATAGAGGTTCCACAGAGAACAGTCACCACCAAAAGTCAATCACCGGGGAATCCCACCACTTTCAAACAAATAAATAAATATGTGCTTGTGCGCCCATAAACACCTTCAGAAATGTCCTACATCTCCAGCAAGCACTCACACGTGTACGGACACACACATGCATTATCCTCTGCCCAAGCTGAGGAATACAGTAGACACTGTAATTCACACCCTGTCTGAGATAAACCAGAGATTTCATCTAGAGGGGAAACACCAGGCTCCTCTATTGCCCCCAATTACTGGGGCCTGGAAGCGGAGTCAACAGCCACAGTTTTATACAATCACATTGTCTGGGAGGAAAATCAGCCCCCTTTCGGTTCAGCTTTGAGCTGCGTGCTGCCAGCCAGGGCTTCAACAAAAGCCACTTAAACTATCATATTCTGAAAGAGAGCAAAAATGACTTGAGCTCCGTGTGGAAAAGGCTTCTATACAATTTCGCAGCGAGACATCCTCCACATTATTCTTTTTCCGTGTAATTTGTTCACTGAGATCAAACGGATACCTTAATCCCGAGAACGCACAGGGGCTTGTGCTTTGTAGTTCCTATGGTGGAAGGAAAGCCCGTAGGTTCCATTTGTGTGCAATTTGCTGTGTGTGTGTGTGTGTGTGTGTGTGTGTGGTTCGTGCAGGCCATTCTGCTCACTCGTATTGCCATTATACATCACAGCAGAGCACCAGCGAGTGGCTGTGTCAAAAAGCCTGCCTTCCTCTCCGCCATATCTCATAGTTACCTCCCCTAACCAAATTACCCCCCAACCCCCGCCTCCCGTAGACACTGAGCCATGAGCTTCAGAAACAGCTGCCTCAGAAAGACAGCAGCAATGTCCAGCATGATTTGAGAGGAACTGAGCGCAAACAAACACACTCGACAAACAATGATCCTTGCTGTCATATTTCGGCAGACAATAGAAAGACGTTCAGAAAATGAATGAGTAACATTTAGTCAATGAAAATGAAAATCCCTGACATTTTCATATGAAGACTCATCCATTTTACTACTGTTCATCACCGGCCCTATTACAGCCTGTTCATGAAAGCTTTTACATTGAGCAAAAATCCCCTGCACCATCCAGGTGTCTCAGCTAGTCCCTCATGTTACTTCGCTGACTCCCTCAGGCTGACCTGGAACAAATATTCTTAGCCGTTCAAAAGCTAAAATGGATGAACATGTGAGCATCTGAGGCCCATTATGTGCCTGGACAGTACAAAAAAAGTCCTTTTGTGCATCTATTTTGGAGCGCACACACTCTTTACCTTTTCATCTGTGGGGGCGGAATAACAAACAAGACCGACTGTTTAACATCGAATATTTCATCAACATACAACAAATGAGGATGTCAGGTGTTCACCTTAACACGAAAATGATTCATGCCAGTCCAGGTGTGGTAGTTTGAATTGCAACTGTTTCAGTCCCACACACGTCGTTTTGCCATTCCTACTAAAGAATTAAAGCTGTCTGTATGATCTTCCCCATGCAGAGCTTGAGCGTAACGTGATAAACTGGGCTCGCAGGTCATGTAAGCAGGTAGAGTTGTCAGTGTAAGGTAACAACAGCTTGTGGCTCAGCTGGGGCTATGACCTCTACACACTGTAGTGGGAGGGAGGGAGACGTGGAGAGGGCAAAAGAGAGAAAAAGATGGATGATCAGTGGAGTAAAAAGAAACAGGAAGAATAAACGGAAATGCATCAGATACAAAGTGCTTCAATCCACAACATCGGTCCAAACTGAGCACCTTTCCCTGCCTCTGCCTCTCGTCCTACCGACACACATGCATTCAGTTAGAGGTTAATTTAACACTTCTAATCACACATGCAGAGTGACCAGTAACTGTGTTTGTCATATCAGGAAATACAAAAGAATCACTAAGAGCCAGTGGAAAGGGATCCAAACTAAAAAGCCCCCAACAGACTAAAAAGCACACATGGAATATGAAATCAAATCCTTATGCGCGTGTAAAAATCATCACAAGGGCCTCAGCAAAACAAATCCCTTAGCTCATGATCAGCTGTAAGTATTTGGTCACCTTCATCTGCAGGAATTATTGGACTACTTTGCTTTCCAGCTAGACCAATTTGGCGGGAAACCCATGGAAGTGACAAACCTACAGTAACACTACTACAACAACGACGGTGTGAGTAATGCAGAATCCCACGAAACATTTGGAGGCAACGACAATTTTAGAGCCGATTGTGTTGAGTCATGCTATGACTCTGTGAAACACTTGATTTTCAATCCCAAAAATAGAGAATTGTGATTGTGGCAGCTGACTAAATGGTGTAAGGTAATGTGGCTAATAGGACCGTCTCCTGTGACCAATTTATATAATCTGGAACAACTTTACTTAATGAAACCCATCACCTCTATCTTAGGACGTACACCAAGAAAGACACAATACACATTTCAGATATATTAGGAGGCAGATTAAGTTAGCTCACTAGTTTTCACAACTACCTTGAACTTTACATTTGCTCAACAACTAATTTAGGCAATTCCTTACTCCAGTTTACAAGATTGGCTTCTAAAAAGGCCTACAGTATATATCCATTATTAGTCAATCTTCAAAAATAGGCCATAAAAAACAGTAATCCCTGACACCTACCACAACCTGGACCTTCAGGATGAGTGTAATAACACTGTGAATGGTCCCATTAGATCCGACAGCTGGCCCTGGGGCTCACTTCACCGCCTCAGGAAAGCCCTCAGTTCCTCTAGCCCGAACACAGCACAACCACACAAAAAGACATAATAAAAAAAATAAATGGAAAGAAAGGAGATTGCGCTTAAACAGGCTGTGGGAGACCGCCCTGCCGGCCATTGTGACTGACCCTAAACTGGGAAATTTGAGAAAGAGCCTCAGTCAGCACAGTGGCGGTGGAAACAGGCCAACGCAGCTACAGAAATGCTAACTGGGAGATCACCCTGCTCGCAAAGGAAACACTGCAACCACAGCCAGAAAATTAGGAAACCATACCTCCCAAAGTTCCAGATAAAATGTAATCTCAAATTCCACACCAAGAGTGAAGGGCGCCACACTAAATGCCACTAAGATCAGATGGAACAGGTTTCCTTTCATGTTTAGTCATTACTGATGTTTATTTGGACTCTTATTAATTGTTAACCATCATTGAACAGTTGTTACTCATTATTTACTGCATTGTCATGTTTTGCGTGGGCCGCAAACACTTTTGCGTTTCATGCTCAGATGAATTGAGTACGTGTCTAAAGATGACACAGAGACAGGTACGCGCACCTCCATATGGGCCTGCACACTCCACGCAAACAGACAGAGAGACGCTGTCTGAGAGGGAGGGCACGTAGCAAGTCCCGCCAACGCTTCCTTTCCCCCCCAAGCCGGTTGAGAGAAATGAAGAGATGAGATGGGTAAGAGAGAGACGGAGGTGGATGGCGGCTTCACGCACCGGCAAAAAGGACAGAGAGGAGGGCCCTGTCACATCGCATCAGAGTCAGCTGCAGCCACACCCGCCCTGCGAGCGTACACCCTGCTGCTGGGAGAGGAGAGGACAACTAGAGCATAAAGCAAGAGGAGAAAAAAATATAAAATAAAGAACATCCCCTTCTGTTCTATTCCTCCATTAGTCTCTCCTCTCCAGTGTGTCTCATTTCAATTGTATCTCATCCTTCATCTAGCCTGCCTCACACACAGCAGCCTCCCTCTGCTCTCACCGTGCTGCCAGTCTCCCTGATTTGGCCACGACGGGGACTGTGGGACAGAGCTACCAGACTGGCGGCTGTGTGTGCGGTGTGTGGGAGTGGGTGGGCGCGGGGAGATGGCACAGAAAGGGAGAAAGAGGATTAGAAATGAACTGTGGAGATAGAGCACAACCTGACAATAAGTCCCTTCTCCCCAGTGCGTCTGCGTCTGAGTGTCAGCGTGTGTGAAAGAGAGAGGCAAAGGATTAGCTTGTGAGGAGGAAAAAAAAAAAAAAATCACTTCCCTTTTGTGTTCCAAGTGATGCTGTCAATCATCGCACTGTAAGGGGAGCTGCCTGTGTGTATATGTGTGTGTGTGTGTGTGTGTGTGTGTGTATGCAGCAGTTATAAGGATGCAGAATTCTGGCTGAGGCCATAAACACAACCAATGATACTCTAAGTCTGACAGCAGAACTATTTGATCATTTATCTTTTGCTCCTTCATTCCTTTTTTAATGGCTGGGCACACACATGGCACCACACACTCCTAACATACTGTACAGGAATGGAAACTGCTTACTATTAACATGCATCTTTATTGATCCCTGCTCGGCTTGTTGTCCCTGTTACCAGGAGGGGTCCAGAGGTCAAGGCTGGCTACAAGCAAGCAGCTCGCAACTGTAGTAAAGACTTTTGCTCAAGGACACTTCAACAGAGCAGAGGCGTTGTATTTGCAAAAAGGGCTGGGCGATATAAACCATACACTGTACACAATATACTGTCGATACGTCACATTGCTCGACAAGTACCAATAACCCAGTCCCAGCACAGAAACTACGCTGCTTCTAGGCAATCATATGGCAGTCTTTTAGATCAGGCAGCCCCTTCACAAAACATGCACAGCGGGAGTGGATTGAGCTTATCACACCACTCAGGGGTTGGATAGTTACATGGGAGAGACGAGCACTCCCTTTGAATAAACTTTTTTGTGTCTATTTAAGTAGACTTCCTGTTTGCAGCTCACACAGTTCTTGGTCATTTTCAGGTTCTACGAGATGTTACGGTAAAGGTCATCTTAAACTCAACAGAATAGTGGCTTAATTTACATTGTGTAAATAGCAATATTTACTGATATTAAAATCATTAGTGTGATAACATTTTCGCCCTTCATCTTGCTTACCATGTCACCCTGCTGTTGCTTGGCCCTGTCCCTGTTTCACAGCATACAGCCTGCAGATCTTGGAAGCCCAACTATACAGTAACTCAATCTCACACAGAGCTATACATGGACAAGGTCATCTCAAAGTCTCCATTACATCTTGGCAAACAGATTATATAATTGTAAGGCAGCATCCAAAGCTTTACTTGTGCACACTGGCAGATGATCAGTCATAGTGATCAAAGCGCTAGATGTGTTTCTTTGTTTCTGCTGCTTCACTCCAGCCCCCACAGAGTCAGTTATTAGAATACAATATATTATTATATAATATATTACATATGCTGGTACGCTAACAATTCCCAAGGTCCTCATGCACTGAGAAAAAACCCCAAACATAATACACTGGAAGAAAAAAGTGATTATTTCTCTATTGCAGAAAACAAAAACAGGCAGCTTTAGTAAGATGAGGAGGGTGTGAGTTTCTGTTATGAGGTGCGATTCTTGCCGCTTAGCTGCCTGCTGCACCAAACACCAAGCAAAATTACTTTCAACCATAGATTCTGAGACAGACAGACAGACAGACAGGCTCTGTTCCATTAAGGAACATGCAAACAGAAAATACAAACGAGACATCTGAACAATTCAACCAAGAGGAAGAACAAATACAACTAATGAGATCAGGCCGGGACAAAATGCACACATATTTTTTAGAGTGCAGGTGGTCGAGCATGAGAACTGGAAAACATAAAATATCCCTGATCAGTCAGAGGAGTGTACTAGCTTCCAGAAGCAGGCAGGTGACCTTAGCTGAGAGGAAGAGACAATAAAAAGCCAAATTCTTTATGCTAATCAAGATGTCCCCCCCTCGCCCCATGCTCCATCTCTTCTGACTGAGCAGGTGGTGACGGTTATGATGCTGCAGTTGCTCTTGTTCAGGTTTGGGCACATTATGATTCCGCCGCGCTCTTCCTGTCATTTCCCTCCCCTCCCTCGCTCCATCCTTCCTCTCTCTCTCATGTTGAGTTCTGTTTGTGGGGGAAACTTTGAGAGTACAAAGCCACCTGTGTGGTGGCTGGGAGGTAAAACAGCGTGGCCACGGGAGACGTAGGCCGGGTCAGCCAGGGGTAGGCAGACCGCAGGGTTGTTAAGACGCTGGAACACAGGGAGGATGTCTCGTCCTGTTTCCAAGCTCCTCCACAGAGGCTGCTGGGGCCTGTAAGCGAGAGAACTGCTGATGTGGCTAGCATCGATCAGTTTCCTGCACGGCCCTGCGGCCTGTGGGACTGGCACGCTGACTGATTGACTGATTGACTGATTGACAGACGAGCTAGTGGTGGCAAGAAAATAATTTCCTACAAGTCCTGGCCTGTATTTTATTACTTATTTTATTTCCATTGACTCTGCAGAATAATGTTATCTATTTTGTGCACTGCAACTCTCTTGGCCCATCTGGACCTCAGAGAATTAATTTTATTTCGGTCACTGAAACATTACAGTACAGCTCTCCTCGTTGTGACCCCTGATTCTTCGAAATGTGCAAGACATGATGGGCTAAATATTTCATTCTGACCATGAAATGCTTTTTATCCATTTATTTGGTAGTTTCACACTTCCTTTCACACTCTGCACCTCTCAGACAATAATTTTCCTGCTTGGAGAATCTTCACTCACCTATTCAGATGGCGGTAGAGTCATTTTCATCATGTGCGATTGTGACTGGCCCAGCTGTTTAAATGGTATGTCATAAGTAATGCGACTGCTATTCCACATCACCTACCTTTTGTGCAAAACATACTGCACGTTGAAATGGGCCATGCACTGGTTGAGTGACATAAAGCCCCAAAGTCTGGAATATCGCAATGACATCACGGAATCCAGGAAACCCCCATTGCATTGCGACATCACACGTACAGTGCATTATTCCGTCCCGAACGTCACAACATCCCAGAGTGTGGGAGCTGATTGTACTATCAAAATAACCTGCTGCAATCGTGACTTCACAGAGGTGTTTCCCTATAATCATTGGGGTTCCACTGCTCTATTTTCTCCAATGAATCCTGTTATTTCAACCACTCAAACAAACCATGTGCTCTGAGCCAGCACTCTGTGAATGACAGAGCGCGAGAGGAAAGGGAGTCAGGGGGGCTGGTTAAGTGCACTAAGCAAGCGGCAGTAATCACAGCTCTGGTAAAAGCACTCCTTTGCTCTGTATAGTGTTCCTCAAAATGGGCCTGCTCTCTGTCTGACTCTCTCTCTCTTCCCCTATTTCTCTCTCTGTCTGATAATAGCTCTAGATTGAGTAATTGTGTGTTTGAGTGGAGCTACACTGCAGTGTGGAACCTTCAATCAGATACCGAGAACACATTTCTCTCTCTCTCTCTCTCTCTCTCTCTCTCTCTCTCTCTC
>JAVQJF010117537.1:0-28911 GCA_036023855.1 Gadopsis marmoratus
TCTCTCCATCAAGAGGGCTGCCTAATTACAGAGCTGGTTTAGTGAGGATAAAAATACTGTGGATTGATATATTCATACTCTGTATTTATATATATATATATATATATATATATATAAAAAATATGTATATCAAATACATAAAATGTTTAATAACATTGAACGATGGTATTTGGCTGATGTGACGCTTCCATATATTTGTTTATCGTTTTCTTTCAGGCACGTCCGTATTATTAAGTGCTATGTCTGATACATTGGAGCGTCCAGAGAAATCTGAGTGAACACAAACATCATTTACGTGTCAGAAACTTGTAATTACGATAACTCCGGCATGACATGAAAGCGGCATTAGCAATCATTCCACATTTAAAATGGAGCTCTGCTTACAGCTGTCATGTAAAACACTCCCCATACTTAAGTGATTGGTCAAGCCTCCAGCAGCAAGGCTGAGTCAATTCTCGGTGGATATTTTACAAACAGACGGTGTATCTCATGGCTAAAACTCAGTTCATGAGATTTAGCTTTGCAAAGCTACTGGTATTACTCAGCCCCTGATTTGCAGCAACAGGTAGTCTGTCAGGAGCTCATAAAATACATAGTAGCCTTCATAAATATACATTTCTATTTCATACTATCCGAATTGAATGTATGTGCAAGTAAACGGTGACACAATAAGGCTCAAGACTGGATCGAACTGTTGAAATGTGCCTTACATTTTCAGTATAGGCATTTCTACTTTTTGGCTTAACTAAATTCTTAATAGTTCAAATCAAATGTAAGTTATTCAAATTAATATGTTAAGCATGTAGTAAACGTGAAAGGTATATGTATGTGTATGTATTCACAATGCTAAATCCACCCAACCTGAGATCCCTGATGTATACCCAAATCAAACTGTGTTCTGTCTGCCTTTGTCCAAGCTGGGTATTTGTAAAGTAATTTCCTCTGCTCAGTCTTGGCTCTGCAGTGGCTGTGAGCTATTGTTTTTATCTACAGCTGTCAAACTACCCAGGCTTTTTTTTTACCAGACGACTGAAGAGCATGACCTGAAACCCTCAGGCAGTTATACAACACACACGTGATGTCATTTATTACCAACGATATTATAAAAAAAAGTAAAAAAAAGTTTGTTTTGCATTAATTGTGCGATTTAGTGCTTAACCAAGAACCTTTTTATCGTACCAATCATTTTACTAATTAGAAACAGTACAAAAAATACACAGATGGCACAGAATTAAGCACCATGCCCATATACAGTATTTAAACTATGCATTGTGTGAACCAGGAACTGCTAATACAGCAGATTTCCTCTCTGAATGCAACTTTCAACATATTTTCTCTGTCCCATAAGGCATATATACAGTAGTTCACTGACACATGATATGCACTTAGAATCAGGCATAAATAAATTAAAATGTGGTATCCTGGAGCTAAAAATGTGAGGTTGACTTTCCAGAACTGTACAAGTGACCACCATATATACCAAAAATGCTGCTGCAGTTCAGTTAAATATCCCATTTAAATGCATGGGCTGCAGTAGCTGGAAACGGTATAGAGTTGAGTTGAGGTATGCAGAAATGAGGGGATCTTGGGTGACCTGAGAATCTGAATACTGGTTTGACTTATGGATAACTTCACATTGGACAACTTCATTTTCTGTGACAATTGCTCCTGCTTTTGCCACCTGTTGGTGAGTTCCAAATTAAACAACTGCTCTGTCCTCTAAGGTCACCGTTAAAGAGATCTGGAAAACGTTCGCTACTTACGGTGAAGGCTTCACAAGTTAACAACACCTGAAAGGAAAAAGGATGACAGGCGACATTATATGATTTGAATATTAGATTCATGTCCTCACTGCTGGCAAAATTGCCAACAAAATACTAATTACACTCCCACTTACTTAGCGTCTGTGCAATCCATTGACCCGGCTGTGCCTCTACACTGCTGTGGTTTTTTTACCGCTTTGTTAAATAGCAACAGAGCTGCACTGGCGAGCGGGTCAACAGAATTACAAATGACTAACTGAGCTAATAACGTCTAGCTAACGTTTTTTGCACAAAGTGGATCTCTGCATGACTTTGGTTAACATGCATTTGATTTACTTGACTAAACGGCCTTAACCGATTACTTAGCCTCGAGGCTAAGACTCACCTCAGTCAGCGTGCATATGTTATATCAGAAACATATGTTACGGTATGTAGAACAGCCATCACTGTATTTTGAGAAACTAGAATCTCTTGTTCTCAGTCTCTCTCAACTGCAGTTGGAGCAGATTGTATTTTCATACTACAAGCGACACCTACTTTAGCTTCTGTTTGCGTTCGACTGGTGAACTTCTTCTCCTGCAGCTTAAAGCAGGTCACGAGAATTACACAACAGCACTCTGTACCAGTCCCCAGACAGAGTAGCCACTTTGTCGAGGCATTTTGATATTCATGAATATGCTCACTCACTGTGGAACTACAAGTATACAGTAATTACACATGTCTAATCCTCATTATCAATTGCTTCAAGTCTCTGTTCATGAGTTCTTTTGAAAGGAGGCTTGAGCTAAGCCCCAAAATGCATTATCAAAGGTGAGTTATGAAGCAGGCGTTTGGTGGTGATGTATATTAGATTCATATTTGCAACTTCAACTTCGAAAAGCTCAAAGCAAACGCATCACGGCGGACGTGGTGGGAGCTAGGAGGCCATTGTGATTGTCTGTTAGAATTAATCTGCGTGATGTTAGAAAACATAGCGCCTCTAAAAGGATAATATCATTTCTTGAATGCCAATACTGCAGTATTTGGCACAAGAAATGGTGGGCAGGTGGAAAAGACAACAACCTAAAGAGTTTCTTTCTTCCTTTCTCTCTCAATGACCAGTTACAAGCTATTAAAGACACCGCCTATCAACTCAAGGGGATCATTTTCTGTAAGGAGCCGTGCCATTCTGTTTCACTTCATTTGGAGATATAGAATGACCATAGATGTGTAGTTACATGTCTGAGGAGGCAGGCATCAGCTACAGCTTAGACATTGCTGCATAGCTTTGGCGGTTACGTGCGTAATATAGGACAGGACTTCTTTAATAAAAATGTTGGAGTAACCCTTTCCACGTGGGTTATGGTTATCTAGTTGCCTTTCACACCAGACTTTCCATTAGATTAAAAACGTTTTTGCCTTGTTAAAACTAAATGTGGTTGATGTTTTAAGGGGAAAAGCTTTGGGCTACTGTATCCTCCGGCTGCGCTGCCAGCACCGATGTCCTAAATAGTTTTCTCTTATGTTGCCATTGCGATTTAAAATGTTTTATTACAACAAATGTGTTCCACCTCTGGAGTAAGATGAATGACTGTGTCTAGTTATCATTGTTTTGTTACACTGCCATCAGATATTCTGCCAAAGGAGGTTAAATTTCACTTCACTGATTGAACTTTAAACTGTGGGTGACTTTTCATTGCTTTGACACAAAATGCACGTTTAAAAATTCTCACGCAAACTCGACCCCACCAAAACTTTGTATTTACAGTCCATTTCACACATGTCGACATACTGTTGTAAAAACTATCAAATTAACGTTCAAAACCAAACACAAAACGTAATTAAACTGCAATTTGCTGCATTCCCCTACAAATAACCACAGCTGATTCCCATTTCAGCTAAGCCCAAGGTGATGCGATTCAATTTCATGCCATGTAAATACTGTAAAAGGGAAACTGTTACCTTTGTTTAGGGGAAAAATGCTTCTGAAGCATATTGCAGCATTTCTGAGTCATCTATGTTACAAATACTCTAATGTAGGTTTATTCAAAAAATTAAATGCAGTAAAATACAGAAGAAAGCTAAGGCATTGCTGATACATATTGTAATGTTACCAGTTTCCTTAGTGATTTTTTTAGGCTATTGTGTAATGAATAACAAAGTGTTACTGTGAAGATCCTGTGATGTGTCTGCAGTGTATGGATGCATTAGTGCATTTTGGATGTGAAAATTAACTGTTGTGCTGAGCTGCATGTCAGTACAGCTTTGAAAACGTGCGTGTTACCAATTGTAAAAAAAATAACAAGCTAAAGTAAAATTAAGCTTTTTAAGATGGACAGTTTTATTAAGTTAAACACGTGAAATGCATTCAGACAATCTGCTGATGTTTGGGGCTGAACCTGGCAGTCATCCATCTCTTCTGGAAAAGGTAATACAACTATTGACCAATAGGAAAGCAATCTCATTTCTATTCCTGACACTCCGAAAAATTAGCAGCAATTTTCATTGCTTATGGTCCGAGATGGTTGAATAGTCAGCAGTTCTCCCTGGTAAATAAATTAAGAGTACGTACGTGTTTCAGGATGAATTCACAGATCCCCAAATGTGCAATATTCTGGCCTTCAGTAGCATTACGGCAAAACAATCTTTTAGCTTCGTGCTGTGAAAATCCATACTGCAATATTGCCTAATGCAAGAGTAAATACAGAAATTATGTGCACACCTGGGACTGTGAGTAATAAGAAAGGAAATATTATGGAGGTCAACCTACTGTATTCACGTGTGTTGCTTTCTAATTGAAGGTTTGTTTATTCATTTAGTGAAAACAGGAGTTTTGATAAACAGTAGAGCTAATAAATATGGTTAGGGTTTGGCCTTGCCCTACTTTGTGCACCCTCAGATATTTCCACAGTAACCAGGGAATCATGCAACCAAGGTCAGAGTTGTTGCGGTGAGTTTGTTTTTAACTATTCTATCTATTGGATCAGGACAAGTGCTGAGGGGTCTGGTGTGTATCGTACACTGGGGTAAAATATGCCGCTGATCCAGGATGCCTGAAGAGTTTTTGTCTCTCTGCTACCTGCCCTGACTTCAAAGCAGATGCTCATCATTTGCTTTAGTCAAGTGCCTCTGCTGGAGAAGGTCAAGGAGGGTGAGCGGACCATGCCTCGCACAATGTCTGTATCCACACTATGAAATCCTGCACTGTAGAGACTAATCACTACCCCGGTACACAGCGTGTCATGTCTGTGCTGCCTAATTTTGCCACTCCTCAGACATACAAACAGCCCTTAGATCCCTCTGTCAGACTGTGACAGTGAACGTTCCAGACTTTATCCTAGCTGGGGATTTATTGAGCTTCTTGATATACCCCAGGGAGAGCGGGGCTTATCAAATGTATTTAATGAGATCCTTAATTGAGGAACACTTGGATCACTTACTAATAGAACATGGAAAGAAATGGCTGTGTTCCAGTGTCATTTTGATACAATGATAGGTGAGAGGAGTCACACCAGCTGACAACAAGCTGCAGTGAGACACAAATATGGCAGAAATAAATCCAGCTCTCTCTGTAATTGGTGGGCGGTACATGTAAAGCATTAGAAATTGAACATGCGGCAATTAAGGTTTAATTAATTAGGGCAATAAGTGGTCAAAGAGTATTAACATCTATCAATGACAAGGAACATTGGCAGGCCTCTGGCACCTCTTGCCATAATTGACACAAACAGCAGCTACATTTCCACAGACGAGATCAAGTAAGTGAGCCAATTAGAGCAGAAATCAAACAAAAATGTCCACCAAGTTGGGCTGGAATTGACATTTCGTTCAAAAAAAAAAAAAAAAACGATAACAGGCTGGTAAGCAAGATTTGGAAAAGTGAGTTTTGAAACCCGGAGACCTCAACAACCAGCGGAGCAATCATTGTGTCATTGGTATTGATCAGCACCCCAATCAGCCCACCAGAGATGTTTTAAGATCATTTTGTGCTGTGGAGCGGTAAGAAACCGAACTTATTGCACCTGTAACAGCTTCTTATCAGCACCTGCACCAGGCGTTACCATCTCCAGATATCTGTACAGGATGGGCTATAAGATTTAGGCTTTCAATACATTTATATGTGCTATACAGGTGTTAGACGAACCGAGGACAGA
Organism: Gadopsis marmoratus; assembly: GCA_036023855.1. Taxonomy (NCBI): domain Eukaryota; kingdom Metazoa; phylum Chordata; class Actinopteri; order Centrarchiformes; family Percichthyidae; genus Gadopsis; species Gadopsis marmoratus. Next base: position 5,897 of record JAVQJF010117537.1, read on the forward strand.
TGACCTTTTTCCACCTTCCCCAGAATAAAGCACACTGAACTTCAAAGAACTTCCCTAGGATGAACCTCTTCGAATGGAGTCAGAAATGGAATGTGGTATCCAAATACTGGGATACCTAGCAGGAGGCAGCAACCTTATCTCCTTTGAATTATGGTTCTAAGCAACAATTTTCCATTGGCAAAATAGGGCTGGAAAATGCTCATTTAAATTTTGTGTAGCTTGTGTTTTCCGGTACACTTGTGTTGTCTGCTTCTTGTATTTCGGTTTCCCCCCCGGACGCAGATGATCACGCTGCAAAAAACACACAACAGAGGCCGACCGGAACATTGCAGGTAGCATTGCAAAATGAAAATCAGTTTACAGGAGAAATAATACGGTTGGTGGTGGGTGCAAAGAGTTGTTTACCTGCACGAACAGATATTATTTACAGAGCCATCACCAGCATGAGCCTGCTCTGATATGACTGATGCAGGCATGTGAGAAAGGGAGAAGACTGCTTGTGCAAGCAAAACATCGACAGGACAAAAAAAAGTAAAGGCGATCTGCGAAGAGCACCCTCACTTTTGATGTAGGTATTTTGCAGTTGGGCTGCCATCAAGCACATGCATCAATCACACATGGCACAGATGTGGACTGTGATGAATAGACCCCTGACGAGATGTGGCGATGGAAATAAGCTTGACAAAGAACTTGAATGGTTGTGACAGGCGAGCGGGGGTGGGGAAAAAAAAAAAAAAAAAAACGAAATGAAAAGTTTTCGTTTCCCGCCGCAGTGTGAATGTCCTACTTCCTCAGAGAAATTTTATCTCACATGCTTCACCGTTAATGTATTCTGTTTTTAGCAAAGTGAAGCTAGAGCTCACATGTGGCAGAGCTGCAAGCACATCAGCAGCCGCTTCTTTGTCTTAATGTTTATCGTCATTTGCATAATATCATTTGGATTTCAGATTATTTCACACAGCAAAACCAATTTCAATGGCTCAGTCATGTCGCTTGCTTATGTAGTCATAACGGTCACCCAACTGTGTAATTGGACATTTTAAACTGCTAAGCAAGTTAGTAACGAGCAACACAGTAGAGTAGACCAGTGCATTAAAGTTGAATGGCAGCTGAATGCCGAAGGAATGTGGCCGTCACTGTCCACCACTTAGCTGCTCTGTCCATTTAAAATCCTTGGTAAATGCAGATTATGTCAACATGTCCATTGAACACAGTGCAGAGTGATGAATAAAATTACTGTCGTGAGCCTTAAACTTTCAGAGATGAACTACAATGACTGTCAAATTGACCTAAATGTGAATTTGTTATGAAATCATTCCACAAGATTTCTTTCTTTTCTTCTGTTTTTTTTTTTTTATCTCTGTGTCCTTTTGGGATATCTGCTAAGGAGATTACTGGCTGAGAATCAGTTAGAGTTAACTATGACAAGAGAATGGCAGTTCATTTAGATGGTGAAAATTGCTGGTGGGATTTCCGCAGGAGTGCCACCAAGCTGGGTTAATACTGTTTGCGATAGCAGCTGACAGGACGCCTTTTGGGAAAGAGCATTTGGGATTCTGACCTTTCCTTTTGACAGAGGTCACAGTTGATGGTTTTTTTTTGTTGTTGTTGGGTTTTGTTTTTTTTTTGCGTCAACACATACAGCTCCAGCTTTGCAGTCGTCACAGTGTGAAGCTTTTCAAAACCACCAAAGGGAGGAACGAGCAGTTATGCTCCAAAATCACAAATAATCAAAGACGACCATTATGTGGGCTTTCAATACATAGCATGGCATGACCGGCAGCACTTAACGGTGGGAGACTACACTGCAGTGATGTGAATGCATTTATATTAACTTTATGGATGAACAGATTGAGCTTATTCATAGAAAGTTCATGTATAAAGGATGTAATCACTGATGTGTGGTTTTCCTTCCTTTGCACACTGACAATACAAAAGTTCCTATTAATGGGAAACTCCAGTATTTTTAAACCTGGACCTGTATTCTTTTCCAAATTTTGGGGCCTAAACGACTAATACTTACCAGTAGTTTTGGAACCGGTCCAGTCCAACACCTGCAACGGCATCCATGAACACTTGCAATGACTGTAACATAACCGTTGCAGGCAATTGCGCCCATGAAAAGTACGTCCACTAAAAGAAAGTGCTTGTTTTTTTACACTGACAGCCTCAGATTGTTATTCGAATTGTCAGATAACATAATGGTTTGGATCCCTACAGAGACGGGCTGTTTTGTTAGAGTAAGAGTAAGATGCTTTTTTTCACTGTGCAGATTTCAGAGCGAGACTCCTGATTCTGGTTAAACAAAAAGGACCTCACTCTTTAACAAAAAGACCTGTCTCTGTCGGGATCCTTTCCATAATATTGTCAGACACAACCTGAGCCTTTTATACTATACTTTTATACTTCATACTTTTCACAGGCGCACTTGCCCCAAAGGATTATGTTAAAGCCATTGCAGGCATTCGCGGAGTCCAGTGGAGGGCAGCTACTGGACCAGTTCCAAAGACTTTGGTACGTTTTAGTCGTTTAGACCCCAAAATTTGTGAAAATGGGGGCCCAGGTTTAAAAATGCCGGCGTTTCCCTTTAAGACTGCATCATGCTTTTCGAAGTTAATGAGAACATTTGTTGAAGAAGCCATAAAGTCCTGCTCCGAAGATCAATCTTCCAGCACTCTGGAAGACTGATCTGGTGGTTAATAAGCATCTCAACTACAGACGTAACACTATTACTGTAAGTACATTACAGAACTTCCTGAGCATGGATCATATGGCTGGCCCTATATCTTATGGTTTTGCAGCGGTCAATACTTCTGGCAGCGCAGCCTTTCTGCGCTCGCCCGTAACACTCGAAAAGCCTTTGAGATGCAGAGATATTACTGCTCGAGAGCAAAGGATAACAATACCACCCCCACATCCTGCTTCACTGAGCTGAAGGACTGACATGCCTGAAAGGAACAACTGCTGGGTGGAAGGTTGGGACATTTAAATAAACAAGAATTTTGAAAACTCTCAATCAAATGCCAAAATATAATGGAAACTGCACTTCTTTCCTGTGCTGTTGCTGCATTCACTGGCACACACTCCATCTTTTGTTACTACTCTTCTTGGTCTCGTTCAGTCCTCTGGCTTTACTACCGGTGGCGAAGATAAAAGCCTTATCAGTCATCCGTGTTCTACTCTCATTCGCTGAATGTATCATATAAATCATATATGTTGGAATTATTCTCATTTCAGTGGTTCAATATTAAATTTTTGGGGTACTTGGCAGGAGGTTGGTTTATCCCTTGACAGTGCTTCATGATGGAGGAACATGCACATACTTTGAAATCGTTGTTTCACAGTCACACAACGTACAAGATAAAATGTCAGAAAGGGGAAAAATTATGCTATGACCCATGAACTTTGACTTCATATGGTCCAAAGAAAGTCAAAAGAAATTTTTGCATCGCGGTCTGTTTCCCTCCATTTTCTAAGACGCATTATGCCGCAGAATAATTGCTACTAGATGGTAGCCCCAGCTTATGTTTCTCTTCGTTTCAAAAGCATGTCCGCAATTAGACTTTATTTAAAATTAGCTCCAGTCTGTCCATTTTAATGGGGTAACAGAGCAGAGTGTGATTCAAGCTTTCTCTGTGCCCTGGCAGAGCAGCTGGTCTGGCAGATATTAGCTCCTTTTAGTGCGCTGACCACTTCACCACCACTGATAATATAACTCTGAAAATTGGATACGGTCACTGAGGGACAAGCGGACTGAGGAAATCAGAATTACTCCTCATTTGTACGTGATTTACATTTTTTCAATTGGTCTTTAAAAGGCCAGCATTTGGACTCAATAAGAAGATTAAAAGCAAATATAGTTTTGTTAAACCAGGGGCTTGGGTGAGAGCTATTCACTTTCACGTCAGCTTTAAGTCGGAGATTTGCTGTCAGGCCTGGTTGCGACCGTAGCTTTTTTTTTTGGGGGGGGGATTTAAGTGTCTTTTTGGTCCGGGATCTTTTCGCCGACCACGCTCAGTGTTATTTCAAATCAGCGCTAAAGTGTGAGTTGTGGGATGAAGAAAGTAGGATTGCACAAAAGTTGTGACCACTACTCTGCAGCTACAATAAATGTTATTCAGACCAACCGGTGTTATCACTGGCAGAGTAGCTTTACATTTGCTAAATAATTCAGTCAGAAAAAGACAGCATAAAGGATAGCCAAGTTAAATTCTCACTCTTAAAAGCTAACTTTCTTTTTCAGTCTTATTGCACTAGCTGTGATTTTAAGTGGAATACAATCAGCAGAGGCATTCTCTCGATCAATGGTTAATTTCTTTTTATCTCAGTGGATAAGAATAATACATTGTGACCTGCCTCAAGTGCATTCAGGCTCGGGCTGTCTTTCCTGCTGTGTCTATGCACACGGCCAGTTGCAGTGCTGTCTTTATCAATCTTAAAGTGTTTTCAATGTCAGGGCATTGGACTTTGGTGGGGAAGAGACTGCGACCGGGTTAAAAAGTTGAGAAAGATGTCACAACAGGCTGCTAGATAGATCCAAACATAAGCCACAACAGCTTAGGACGGCTGTGCTACGCCGTGTGCCAGTGAGACGCACGCCCTGGGAGGCAGCCGAGGATTGGACTGCCCTGTCATTTGGTTGACAACTGACCCTCGTCCCTCAAGTCCTCTGCAGTCACTGCAATGACAATTTCACGCCATGAGCCTCCTCTCCTACCTGGCTCGCAGAATTCCAATGAGTTGACAAATACCCATACTGACCTCTGGAAAAAAACGCTGTGGCATGTGAGCATGTCATGCACAGCGTTTCCACGATCAGCCTCTCATGCAAACAAAATCACCCTGCATGTATGAGCTTGTGTTACGCTGGCATTATGGGAGCTTTGCACCATGGTGTGCTTGAAATTTTACACTTTTTGCCTTTGTTATCATTGTTATATGATGTTATAGCCTGTGTGTTTCTGAGAAATACTTCCTTTAGGTTTCCCTTTGAAAGGTTTGTACAATATGACCGAAGACCAAATGGAGACTTTTTAAAACATTAGTCTTTTGCCGTAATTCAGCACGTTTTTCTACAAACAACAAATGGCTATTTTATATTTGTGAAAGCGCTTGGGTGAAGGAGAATAAAAGACAAAGCCTCTGGAAGGAGTGAGTAGATTTTATTATTTATTTTTATTTTACTTAATTTAACCAGAAAGGTCCCACTGAGATACAACATCTCTTCTACCAGGGGGTCCTATAAATAAAGTGTAGTCAAAAGATAAGTACAGGAACAGATGTGAGAGTTCTGCCAAGGTAAGTCAAAAACAAACTGTCCTTTGTTGAGACGTATCCGGCTTGCCTTTTTATTCCATCCACTGTGTCATCATGGTGAAGCTCTGATAGCATGTGGAAATGACCTGCACAGCATCAGCGATGATATGCTTTCCTGCCTGCTTCTTGTGAGGCGTGATGCAAGTGTGGCAAATAATCAGCTTTGCTAATTGTACGGCCGTGCCGCAACGTTCTTGCCCTTTGCATGTTAATCGCCTCTAAACTGAGGGAAGGTATATCTTCCTGGATGTTGTGCTTTAACTTTCGGGGGGAAAAAATAGCATCGTATTGATATTACACAGTCTATGTTTCCTCTGTCAGCCTCAACACGGCTTAATTGGCCATACTTCAGAGGGACAATGATCCTAAGCCAAAGTTGCCTCAGAAGATTATAAATTGTGTGCTTGCAACCCAGCAGACGTAATTGGGTGCTTAAAAAGTTAATAACTTTTGAATAAAAGTGCTCGTCAGCTTTTTAGCACATCACATGTAATCTGTGACCAGAGCTCCAGAAGCCTGCATGCTAATGACAACTGTAGGGATTTAATTAAACGATTTTCCTTCCCTTCCAGTATATTTGACTTCACGTTTCAAACGCATTCCAACTTAATTTCTCAGACGGTGTGATTTGAATAATGCCTTTGCATAAACTACTTTGAATTTAATTAAGATGCCTGTTTGTCTAGCCAAATCTACAGATGCCCCACTCTTAGTTGAAAATGTGTTTTGCCAGTCAGAAAGAGCAAACAAAAAGAGGCTGGGTTTTGTGGATTACAAAGTTTGTTGCTAAGAAGGTGCATAGGCACACTACATAAAAAATAAATCTGTAACCTTTGGCATTACATTTTCTTCCTCAGCAATAAATAGATAATTGCATATTTTAGTACTTGGAACAAGGGAAATCCAATGTTACTGAGTGTATCATGCTGCCAGGAGAGTAGTGCACATTCTGATGACAGACCGCCCTTAGGTTAAGTTTCAGTGGAATATAATTGAGTAATGAAAACCCAAATCAGATTTCTGAAAAATGAAAAATGGATTTTTCCTCTATGCATAGAGTGTTGTGGGAGCTTTAAGCATATCAAGTCAATTCAAGGCCATCCAAATGTATTTATAAGGTGCTTTTGACAAACAGGGTCATTGTAAATTTCTTTACAAAGCAACAAAGCGCATGAATATTAACACAAAAAGGAGGTCTAAAAAAAAAAAAAAAAAAACTGTGTATATATGTAATGCTGGGACAATCCACAGAGGAGTACAAGATAAACCTCAGAGCTGGAAGCTCCAGGAAAACAGTGACTCACACGGTGGGGATAAAGGTAAAACAGTAAGCTGTGCTAAATCAAGGGTGTTGTATATGATCCCACTTCCTGCTCAGTGTCCACTGGAAGCATTCTCCCCAGAAGGCGTGTTAACACACACACACACAAACACTTGATAGGCCTCCTTGTTACCATAGCCATGAACCAACAAACACACACAAAAAAATAAAAGCAGAACAAAGCTACTCCTGAACAAAACAGGTCAGTGCTTTGTTCTGTGTACATCAGCGTGATAAACAGTAATAATCACTGTAATGATGTCTGTTCAAGGGCACTGGGGAGCTCAGGGAGGTGGATGAGGGGCATGCGTAGGGGGGTGCATGCAGGAGATGGGTGTTGTTAATCTGAGAGGCTTGTGCGGACTTTAGACGGGTAGGGAGGGGTGCCATGGCTGCTCACACTGAGATAAGGCTGCCTGCCTGCCACTGGTTACCACAGCCTCAGCCTCTTCCCAACAAGACTGGCCTAGTTGTGCCCTTCCTAGGCCAGGGATTTTGCCTGCACGCGATAAGACGCTCCTGAGCATTGCAAAATAGCGCAGGTATTAGCCTGCCCTCATCTTCACAAAGGAATGCCACGGAATAGCGTGAGGGGACGAAGAGGATGAACCTAGACAGAAGCCAGCCACTATTCTGGGTGAGCAGATAAGTGGTGCTCTGAGAAGGGGTTCAGAGAGTGGGAAGGATGGCCAATGGCTCCCCTGCTGGGCCAGATGAAGACAAGCTCACCATGTGGTCCCATCATTCACAGCCCGTTCTCTACACAGAAAGCACCAGCTTACCGTTATGTGTTCATCTGGTGGTTTATGAAAGGATATATATAATAAGTATTCCTCAGTTAGGCTTCCCTTTTGTTAAGCTATATACAGTGTATATATATATATATATATATATATATATATATATTTAACAGGAGGTACGACGTTTGTCTGTCTCCTCCATGCTCACTGCCACTGACGCATTGCCACTGAATAACTATCAATTTAAGGTTAAGAGATTTTATTTGCATATCCTAACATTGCATTATTATGTATTATGTACACAGTATTCATTGTTTTGTTTGTCACTGTACTGTAAGAGACACAAATAAAAAAAAACAGTTTAACTAGAGTGTCGAGTAAAATGTATTGGATTTGTGTATTTGAAATTTGATTATATGATTGCCTGCACACATCATCATTGCATGTAGACCATAATCACTTTCCTGCATGATGCCATAAACATAAATTGATGCACTTTGTCAGAAATGCTGCCAAATAAAAACAGCATATTTCCTAATTTTATTTTTCTCAAGGAGATGCATCATCAATTGGGAAAGAGTAAAGCTACCGCAGAGAGAATGAATAGCAATGTCAGCCTCTGACAGCCTTCTCCTCTAACATGTCTGACATATTGCAAGCTTATTATACATTGATTATGTATGCTATATTAATCAGTGATGGGGGGGGGGGGGGGTCAACAGATGGCCAGTCTCCCACCTGGAAGTTGTGGTGTCATCTGCAAGCTTCAGGAGCTTGACAGACTGATATTACGGGATTCCTTGTCACTTGACATATTTCACAGTAACCTCCTGCACCATGAGTAACTTCTGAATGAAAACAAATGAACAGTTGTCCTGACCGACTCTGCAGTGAGTCCTGGCAGAGTTTAATTACAATGTGCACAGTCACACAAGAAGCTGCTGCCTGACTGAAGAGTGTGTGACTGTCAGCACATTACCCCCCTCAGAAGTAACTATGTGTTTAATTAAGGACTGTGGGACTTGTGTTTGTAGGATCTGCTTCACACCAGACAGCATCACTGTCCACTAAGTAAGCCGCGACACAACCGCGGACACTTTTCAGACAGAGGAGAGTGTTTCAGTTAAGGATGTACTTTCAGGGTGACCACTCTAAATGTCCCTGTCAAATACAGCCCTGACACGCGGAGGGGGGGGGGGGGACAACTGGTTGAGTCACTGAAAGAGACAAAAACAGCTGCTGGTGAAGAAGAAGCAAAGCGAATCACCATTAATGTCAGTTACCTGTAATTATTCCCCTCAGTTTATGAACTGTAGGAACTAAAACTCAATACCGCCGCCGCTCCCGTAAGAATGTTTTCTTTTTGATATCACCAAACACCACCTGCCATGAAATGTGCTTTAAGCTTGAAGGTGAGCCTGCCAAAACACTTCTGTCAAGTCTTTGCATATGTGGACCACTGTTTTGTTGCGAGCACAAACTTCAAAACAGACAACGTGCGGCACTCATCACATATTAAACCCCACTCGCCCCAGTACATTTCACTTATCGTGCTGTTCTTATCGGAACTTTCAAAAATAAAAAAGGTTTTTGGTTGAGTGGAGCGTTATGTCTGAGCCTTTACATAACCGGAACTGTTCTGGGGAGCAGAACGGCAACTAGGAGAAGTTGCTTACAACAGTGTGCATTTGTCATCTCCTCATTTGAACACCATTCAAGTTGTATTTTATTTAAAAGATCTGTATGCAAGATAGTGTGGTCTATTAAAATCACTGTGCTGATACAAAAGGCCTTCAGCAAACTAGCAAATAAACAAAAAGCCTTGTAGGAAAATACGCTGTCTGATTAATTAAGAGTTAGCAAGCGGTGATGGTAAATCGCAACACGCGCATACACACAAACGCATCCCACGAGACCTCGCCGACATGCTGTTTTGATGCAATCAAACGTCAGGGGTGACGGTTGTGTTTAAGAGCGTGCTTATTTTAGTGCGACTGAGCATATCTTTACAACCTTCTGGTCACCTAAACTACAGTAAACAATCGAAATCGCATCCCATAAACGAAACACAAACCCAATCACAGATTACGAATGTACAGAAACAAGGAAGGAGAAAAGATTGTTCAGATTTTTTAGCGCCAACAGCACAGTACCTTACTTTTTCCATTGAGTATAATGTATCATGCAACTACTGCATATTTTATCACACTGAGCCGGGAGCTTTTTTCAAAATGTGTAACTGGCACAGACATTCTCAATGTGGTGATCAGATGTATAAAGCAGTAGACTCAATGCCTCAAGCACCTGGTTTTGAATCCTCACAGTTTTGGCAATATGAAGCGTATTTTATTGGAATGCTGTGGCAGTGGGTGAATTCAAATTGCTGTCATACAATATTAATTGCACTGCGTCCCAGCAAAATTGAAAGATTCTAGATCATAAATAGAAATTAATTTAGTCACAGTTTGTCATCGGAGATCGTCAATAAAAAAAAATTAAAAATTCTGTATTTAGCTTTGTGCCTGTTTTCTGATGCACGAGAGGTGCCAGATAAAATGGTGCATAAATCTCTGAAATTTAAAAAAAGCAACAACATGTCAAGACATCTAGACCTGATTTATCTGCTGAGATCAGTTGACTGTTGCACACTCTGGCTGATCAACTGCCTTCACACCATCTATGGATAATACAGCAATATTAGGCTATTTGACCTGCAAGTAGCAACATACAGTGCACATGTCTATGCATACAAACACACATATAGAAATTCACCAGTGTGGCTCCGTAGAACATACAGTATATAAATCCTATCACCGGTTAAGTCAATATTAAACTATTCTGCAGAACTCCCTTTCTGCAATAACAGCACATAGCAGCTACAGCTTAGTTCAAATAGATTGTAGGCACAGCGAATACATAACGGTTAAAGTTATGGTTTTGGTTTGGCAAAATAATGCAATTTCCTATCCGTGACAGGAGAGGAACTCTGATCTCCTGCTCGAAAGGTGGTTGTGCCACACGTCCGTCCACCAACACAATCTCCACATCCTTACTTTCTGCCGCATAAAGACGACTGCGTTATCATGAGACGTAAAGTGCAGAATTGTCTAGCGTAGACTTAATTCCTAGAGATGCCAGGCTGGTTTAAAAAAAAAGAAGAAAAAAACAGAAATGTACTTACATTGCATATAATTCTGGATATCAACATAAATCGGTCCTTCATTATTCTGTGCACTTTTAGGACTTCTCAGAAGCTCTGAAACAAGTGAGTAAGTGGACCTTGTTTTGACGCTGTTTAGTCAACCACACATCACAGTATCACAGCTTATACTAATACTATACAAGAAGAGGAGATAAAGATATGATCTGTCTCAAATGCAATATATAAATAAATAGTACCAAAGTGTCTCAACTTAGAATGGTACTCGTGCCAACATTCAAAACATTTCACAAAATGTGTGTACTACTAGCTCATCTTATCCAGAAGTGTCTGCTGATCACAGCCGCCGTCAGACACAGCAGCTCCTCCCTTTATGTTTCTGAACGTGTTGAATATGACATCTGACAAGCTGTAGAAACCTTCTGAGCAGCCACTGTAACTTTTATGAGAAAAGGGTTGGCAGCACAGCATGGGGTTGTTCTGTTGCTGTAACTGGACTCTGCAACAAGTACAGGGACAAGCTGAACAAGCCATAAATATAACTGCAATTTCTTTTATTCAGGACATTGAATATAATTGATCCGTGGCTGCAATCGTTGTAAGACGGCGATGAGAGAGATTGTCATCTCCCTTGATCTCTGCCTTCTCTGCAGGAAAAGGCCTGGTGACTTTGTGGTTCACCACGAGGCAATTTATTTACAGCCCTCCACTTGTGGCTGTGTAAATATTCTTCATGAGAGAGGAGGCTGTCACCAAAGAACTGCACTTCATCAAAAACAACCCTTTCTTGTCGGGGGCTAATGTGAAGGTGTATATCACACCGGGCGTCCGCCCACTGAGCAGTGAGACGCAGGGATTGTGGCATCATTACGAGTAATGGGGCTCCCAGAGGGACTCTACACCTCCACTGAGTGCAAGTCTCTTTCAGTTAGGAAGGAACGTGTAGTCTTTCCCGGCAGTACTTACAGGAAGCAGTGGGGCCGTTGTTGTGCGATAGCCTACAATGGGAATGAGTATTTATTGGGGTAGACTTGAGGATTCTTGCCGGCTTATTACATCATATGGATTGTTCACGTCACCCCAAAGGCAGGTCGTGCTGTGTGCCTACAGATGAAATTTCTTAGCAGTTATGGAATGACACATCGATACTGTAACACAATGTCGGTAGTCACAACTGTAATGGTGAATAAATTAAATAACCTATCTATAATTTTTCTGTGTTGCCTGCGACCTGCCTGAAGTTTTCAGCGCGACGTCCTTAAGGAGATGCTATTGGATTAGACTGTCATGCCAACGGACGGATGCGTGATCAAACACTTTTATTCTCCTCAGCAGTCTTTATTACGCACAGTCTTTGGGGGGATGACTCATAAAGAGCTGTTATGAATCACTTACAGATGGATGCTTAGCCTGCAGTTGGAAATGGACAGTACAATATGAGACGGGGGCCCTCTAATTTGATTTCATTATGTGACTATTGTGCCATTATCAGGTTGCTTTCGTCGGGTTGTGAACCATTAGCATGGTTTCCAAAGCTATTTTCTTTCTATAGTCTCTAAATGGAGGCCTTGATGAGGCCTGTGGTCTATTTAGAGGGACCTCCTGGGGGCTAATGAGCTCACCACTCAAGGATGCATAATTTAACCATATGCCTCATTCCATGACACTACATGCTACAGTATTTGATATATTCATAGGTTGTTTAAGCTGGTGCCTGTATAGATCAGTTTATGTCTCTAAGCGGTCAAAGCAGTTTAAAAAATAAATAAATAAATTTTAAAAAATCAATGACTTGGCAACACACCTTTTTATATCCCAAAGTCTGTTATGGTGCTAATCGAAACTTTATACAAGCTAAATGATTATCAGTATAGGCTGCTGTACGCTCACACACACACACACACACACAATTAAGTTAGTGGATTGACAATTGACATCAGACAATATCTTAAGTGAGTTTTGCATGACTTCCCATTTGAGTAAAACAGAAAATATTCATGTGCACCTACGGTGATGATGATGTATTTATCTCTCAATTCGCACTGCAGAATCAATAATTACCGCTCAAGCCTTAACAGCCCATTTGTTATTTCCTGCGTCCTATATTTTCATGTACAGTATTGTGTTTTCTGTTCATTAATAAATACCATGAGGATTTTTTGCGTCTCGCAGTTATGTGTACTGCATTCTTGCTGGGATATTTAGAAGAAGAAAACTACCATTTTGACAGAACAATGCCTGGTAAAGAGGGACAATACCTCTCATTAACAGCCCACTCCTTTGCAGCATCATCAAGAGGATAATAGTACCTTTGTCGCTGGTGATGCAAATGTATCACAACCTGAGAACAAAATGATAATTGCCCTATGAGATATCCATATTATCCCAAACATCAGTAGAATCTTTTGTACATATTCATGAGAGAGAACATTCATGTGGGGCGATGACTCAGAATGTAGTTGAAATTATAACAAAAACAGAAATTACAATTGACTATAATTAAAGTGACTTAGCGCATGCTTTCGCTTCATTAACAGCCATTCTGAAGAACGAAGAACACATCATCCATAACAACAACAAGCTGACATCTTAAAGATTTCATCGGAGCATGAAGTACATCAGGACTTCACATGTAAACCCAAACCAAATCAAGAGGTTTGGCTTTGAGTCCATCTCTCACTTCCCCTTGGTCTTTACTTGGGTATGTAAACTCATCAAGTGCTACATACTCTGGATTTAAATGTGCTCCGATGATGGGTCATCTTGGCGAGAGCACATCTCTGGTATTGTTTAACCCACTGCGCCACATCCTCACATATTGTAAAGCCAGAAACACCTCCGTCTCAGTGGGTTTTACTGATTGATGCAACATGTGATCACATGACCCCCCTGACATTGATCTGCATGCACATAATAAAGACATCGTAGATTACGCCATCAATCTTCTTACCTCTGGGCCACTCATTCACTCAACTTTGTTCCCTTCTTATAGATTTTTCTTCTCATCTCAAAACTGCCTAAAAGCCTCGAGTAATCATCCTACCTGATACCTGCACTCACTAATCTTGTGCCTATTGCCATTCCATTTCCTGATGACTTGCAGATAGAGATGCATCCATCAAACTCCTGGTGATTCCCGTCTGGCTGGGGCTCCTCTGCTAACAGCTGCTTAGATGCAGTGTATCTAAGTCCCAGTGTTACTTAGCCCGGGGCAATATTACACATCAGAATCAAATGCAGCCAGCTGGGCAACCTAGTGATGTTCAAATGCCCCTAGTTAAAGTGACACGAGGGCTTGTTGTCCATTATGCCAGTTCAGGTATCCCCTGGACAGCCCACTTGAGAGCAAGGAGTTCCAGTTCCAGGCTGCTGAAAATGTTTTTCTCTGTACTTCTCAGGCTGCTGGCATTCTGTATGCTAAGTTTCTTGCCCCCCTTACGGAGGAAGGGAACAGCACCTAAATCCAGGCCGCTGCCATGTGTTTGCAATAAATGAAGAGACAAATCAGCATTGTTCAGTAGCAAAGCACTTTCTTTTCAGTTGGCCCAAAGATTTCCATATGCTATAAAACAGGCCTTTGGATTTCGCAGCTGTTAATGCTACATCATGTAGGAGACCTGCCCGCTGACAGAAATCTCTCACAGTATCTGCAGATTCCTGAGAAACATCGTTCTCTGCAGCCATCTGGGTCTGCAGTTGTGACCTTAACTGAGATCAGGACAAAGGGGACCCACTTAGACAAGATGAAATTACATTTCTCTACCTTGACCTTCTCACCTGTCTTCTGCAAGTCTCTGTAAGAGTTCTTGAGGACACACAAGGTCTCTACATTTTGCCTTAAGCTACGATCTGTTTCGGCCCTTGACACACAACTCATGCTCCTTGATGACAGTCTCTCTACAACCTCTTTGTACCGTGTCATGTCCTGTGTACATTGTCAACCAGGCAAGTATGATGAGAAACAACCAGAGTTAGCTGTACTCTTGGCTCATTATGCACATACGTTAACATACGCTAACACCACTTGGCTGGTTGGATCCCACCAGCCTGGGAAGCGCAAGGATGCTGTAATGCTAATGTTAATGTTTCTGCATGTGATGCTGATGGGAATTTGGACGTGCCAACATTGCCACCTCTAGAGTCATGCTGCTACTGTGGCTAAAAATGAACCTCCATTACAACAAAAAGACTTGGCTCTGAGTATTTTGCAAACGCCCGACACATTGTCTCACATCAGCAGGCAGCAGCCTAATCTTTCAATGTGGTTAAATATATTTCATGTTGGGCAAAAACCCACATTTGAAATTATGATATTTACCATTCGAATTGTCCCACGTTCCCAATGTGACACCCAATGTGAGCGCCAGTGTTGCAACAAACAAAATGGCTTCCTGTTTCCCAGTTTACCTCTATGTTGTTCCTCATCGTGCACTAAGGCATAACAGGGCCTCCTGGTGGCGTTAGCAGGAACTACAATATTGTTCCACCAGTTTATATAGTTGAGATGCCAGGTTTTCACCTGACAACTGCAATATGGTATGTGAATCCTTAGGCCAACATGGTATTTTCATTAAGCAGCTGGCTGAACCAGGGAACGGCGTTATTTGTTTGAGCGTGTGTTGTGCTGTCTGTGTGTCCGCTCACATGTGCCGAATATACAATGTGGCTTCAATTGCAGATTCGGGGGAACAAACCTAAATGCTGCTTCTGCACCTGGTAAAGCTGTCTTAGCTCAGCCCATATGTGAATTACACACTCTTTGTAATAGCCTGCCTCTGTGATGAGAGAGGATGTACCTGTCAAATCATTTAAATTACTACAACCATTGTTGAGATGGAAACGCTTGGATCAGCGCTTTGACGTTGGACGAGCTTCCGAGGCCCCTGAAAGTATGCCTCGCTGAGTTTTGGTGTCTTTGCAAAACAGAATTATGCTCTGTGAAATGTCTCTGTCCAAACTCATGGAATTGAATCAAAATCAACAAACTGAAGTTGAGGCTGGCTGTATTTCATAAACACTCACAGACTACACCGTGCACAAATACACATGCATAAGCCTGCTTTTTATTTTCTCCCTGTGCAAACACAAACACAAACACAAACACACACACAATCAGTGCCCATATAGTACATTAACACACTGGATGCTGCATGAATGACTGTCTGAATTTATGTTGTTACCATCAATACACAATGACTGTACACACACTGTCACACTCTATATTTCATACAAAATAATGACTTTATAATATCCATGTGCAGTATACCCTGCAATTTAGGTTCTTTCAAGCCCTGAATATTTCTCACAACAGCAAAACAGAGAACCTAGAAATTACCAAGAGTTATAATCTTGGATTTTAATTTAATTTATATACATCTCACTCCTCCATGTTCCCTATAGTTAATGGCCTCTTGTGGACCCTTGACTGTTCATAAATCAAGTTCAGCTCTGGTGCTATTGCAATTTGAGTGATCTATCCAAAACTGCTGTATCCATGAATCTTCTGAGTTGAGTGTAGGAGGAGAGAGGGGCAAACACAAACAGGAGAGGTTTACAGTATTTCGACGTCATTATTCCATGTCAGTTTTCCAGGCATGGAATGGAGCAGGTCTCATCTTTTTTGGGTTTAATACCCGAACACAGAGAGGCTTCCTACCAACTCTCCTGCAGGCTGGTCTCGAAATACTTTTCAGGTGGCAACATGTTGTGTCAATGCAAGAAACTAGGATGAGTGAATTCTGAGGCTGAAACTAGGACATCCTTTGTACACGCACACGCACACACACACACACACACACTGAAGACAGATGTAACATATTGTGATCTAGAGCCTCTATTGTATTGAAGTAAAATCCTTTTATCCTTAGTGAACTACTTTCAGCAAGTAAGTAATGACAACCTTAACTATGCAATTCATTCCTGTATATCCACACACATAATAATACAAATCAAAGTAATAATAAGTATTATTAATAGGTATGGAGTGTATGACTGAGCGTAAGGCAGAGAACGATTTCTATGTGAAATACTAAGAATATTTTTCATCTACTCATTGGGACAGACAGCCCTGTGCCTCATCACTGAATGTGTGGCTACATCTTTCTGTTTTGCTTGGGGTTTTGTGTCCCAACTGCAAAGCCTCTATGACTTTTAGGATTATAATTAGTCTGCTGTCGTGCCTAAAGGGATTGCAAAGTTCCAAAATAGCATTGTTCTCCAAAAAATTCCTATTCCAGAATTACAATCCCAGAGCATTGCCCAACACTGTACCAAACAAAAGTTTAGGGCTCACTTTGTGAAATGTAAAAAGTCTGGGAAACATTCATTGCTGGATCACGATAAAGGAACACAGTGGTGTCGCTGTTACCTCTGTTCTCAACAGTCAAGGGAAAAATTGTAATGATTGGTGTAACAGAAAGGCATATCAAGCTTCAGCAATGCTGTAGTGTCTCTGAAATGTTTTCAAATGTGGGAAGTATACTGTTGATATGCACTGGGTTCCTGAAGTACTTTCTGAGCAGAACCCCTGCAGGGAAAACCTATTGCACCTTTTAAAGAAGTGCTGGTGCCAATGCTGAGAAAGAGACATATGAGGCTGTGGACATCCAATTGATTTTCAGTCAACACATCCCTCATGTAGTCTTTTATCTGTTAAATTATTTAAGCGCCGCAGCTTGAGGGAAGTGAGTTTATATCCTCCCAGAGGAATGGGTAACTTACCTGTGTCACTGAGTGTTTCGCATCAGGTATTTCACACAGATTCAACTGTATTAGTCAAATGGGTTTTCTGGATTGGCCTTTTCACCCAGGGGTTGGAAGGGTCTTAAGCGGGTGCCTCAGGGCGCTGCACATTATCATCATAGAGATGGTCTCTATCATTACCAACATGTATTAGTAAATGGTCCATTCCAGCTTACCTCTCCAAGCATAGTTTTATCATCACACAATGGACTTCAACCCTGCAGCGTTTTTGGTAAATGACTATATTCATTATTCATCAAGGATTAGTGTCATAATCGATTTTGTCCAAACGGTCTGCATTCCACAATGTGTTCTTAATCCTTCCCCCAAGAGATGCTGAACTTTGTCACATCTAATTAGGTCGCGCGAGTCAGCTACACTGACACAGCTTTTACAACGTATCCATTACATGCCTGATAATTGGTGGCCCATTCCTGAATTTAATCAGCGTCTCATTTACATTTCCAGCATTGACGCGTGGTTGGTATGACAGCATGTACATAAGACCTAACAGGTGTGGTCTTGTTTAGCATGAAACGTATGAAACACAGCATAGTAAAAACCTTGCGCGTTTTCATTGATTATGACCCACTTGGTGATTCACAAAAAAAGCCAGTGTTCTGGCTTTCAAGCCGCCGAGTTCTCTGTATGTTTTTTTTTTTTTTTTTTGAGGGGCTGCCCTCTGGTGATGACCGACCATTCCCAGCTGCAAGATGGACCTGTGGTATATGTGACATCTGTATCTGCCAATGGACGTGCTAAGCCTGTCATCTCCACGGCGCTCAGCCTGTCAGTCAGCCTTCCCGCGAACAGCCTGGGACCACAGCTGTCATTATGATCCGACAATAGAAAAGAACAATCTGCCGATCTTCTCTTGGTCTGACTGAAACTCTGGGCGTTCTTGAAACAGCAGTCGGCGTGTCTTTTTCATCTGACATAGACCAGATCCAGAGGCTACGTGGCTTCTTTATCTGCAGGCTGTTATTACAGTTTATCCTCCCCTCCTTCGATGTATTATGATAATGGTGTTGATGATTGGTATTACAGCAGCAAAGAATTGAAAAGGGATTGCATCTGCAGAACCCCGACGATGCCTCCTAAGCATTGATTAGTTTGATGTTCAAGAGTAGGAATCAGCATGTTTGCTCATGCAGTGGACTTCCAACTATTCTTAAGCCATTTCTTCATGGGTTGTCTGTCGCATTTACAACACGAGAAAGATCAAAATTCTATTGCCTGCTTTTCTTAGTCTTAGTTCTGGGTATTTCTCCACATGCTCTGGTCTTGGTATCAAGTTGTCGTAGACCTCTTTTTAGCCTGGTTTTGGAATTTACTTCACAAAAAGTCTTGACAGTCCTAATCGCATTTTCCTCAATATTTACAAAGTGTTGTCAAACTAAATGAACAAGCCATCAGTAACAGTTTGCTATAGCAAGTTGAGTACTTGCACTGCTTCAACCATCCATATTTACCACAATAACGGTCCACTGGGTCCATCGCCTTTATTTTCAGTTACAGTTAAGGTTTGTAGTAGTTTCCTTGTAATTAAATACAGCACTTTGTCAATTCTTCCTCTATTTTGAGCGAGACATACTACACCCCAGGTCTTTACTGTTCTGGATAGACAGTAAAGATGGATTTATTGACTACAGGCCTCTATTTGGAGCGAGAATACAGTATATAAATCAGAGCCGGGTGTAGATTGCTCAGTGACTTCTTCTATTATTTGATCTTTTGCCATTTAGAGACAACTATGAAAAGGTTAGTGTGTCAGGCACTCTGGGAGGGCTGTTGGTACTGTGGTGGTAAGAGTGAGTGTATGAATAGAGCTTACAAGAACAGCCAATTATATTTAACAAGACTGCTCTAGACTGCTGATACTTCATTGATGCATACAGGTCTAAAGCCTGGAAAGATTGGAATGGTATAACGAGCCAGTTATTCAGACAAGATAAGTCCTGCCAGCCGCTCGTTACACAGACTGTCACTGCTGATAAAACCTGATGACTTTTCTTTTCTGTCTTTCTAGCTTTAATTTGTATGCGACACGATTATGATCGGTTTCTCAGTCCTGCTCAATAAGAAGATAGAGAGCGTACGTAAGAACAATTCGCATTTCCACGCCCATTAAAGATTACACTGCACCTTAAAGGCCTCTAAAGATTGGATTATTATTATTGCACATAATAACTCTGCAGGATGAGATTAGAATTTTGATTTTCATCTTGCGCTGCACATAGGTGACCAACTATGGGGTTTTTTGTTGCCATCATACATCTTAAATGTGGCAAATGTAGCTGAGAGCACTTGCATTATGTATCTCGGCTGCTGTATATTTAAATGCAGCAGATAAAAAATACAAATGAAGGAAACACACAAAATATCTATAAAATAAATAAAACAAAATTTATGGTGACAGAATATTCAGTAAGAAGGTATAATCTCAAAATATTCTATACATAGGGGCTTTAAGTAACAGCCAACTAAAATAAATGTGATAATTATTAGATTATCAAATAATGTTAATAAAAAAATAAAAAACATACAAGGCGAATGCATAAAGTGAAGAGAGCCCACGTTTCTGAGTGAATGGAAATTGAAATGGCTGAAAAAAAAAATCACCATTGCAAATTTCAAAACTTAAGACAACAAAATGCTTTGGATCCAGCATGTTGGTCAATTTTCGAAACGACACGAAGGCATTGATATGAGCGGCGCATCAGGCCACGGCAACACAGAAAAAGTGCTTGCCTTAATTAGAGCAAAAACATAAATAAAATTGCAACCAAGACATCAACATGCTGCATGAGTTGATCAGTGAGGCCTCTCTGAGGTGGCAGCTTTTATAGTGGCCAGAAGCATCAGGCCCAGCTGCTCCCAGTTACCCTGAGTGATGAGCTCTGCCAGTTACCTGCACAAACAAACCACCAGACCCACATTTGCTACAGAAAGTTGCTGCACCTGTGGAGAGGGTTTTTAGGTATTGATTACTGAATGCCCTGCGCACACACACACACACACACACACACACACACGTTTTCAGTTATTCTGGTTCATTAGACCTCTGCTCAGGTTACAAATATATTTATATGAAAAACTAAATATTTGCTGTATTGCTTGTTGATGTTTGTTTATACTCAAATCCCTTCCTTGATGTAAGCACACTTTTGATTGTTTTCATTTCCAGGACCCTTACTTGTAGGTATTGACAATGTACGCTCAGATTGTGTTTGTTTTTGCCATAAAAGCTGTCCTGAGCAGCTTTATCTGCATTTAACCCCACTTCTTATCCCATCCTTCTGACATGCAGTACATAGGCTATATGGTAACCACTTGGACATTTTTTGATAAACAAAAATCTAGTGTGGAGTTGGTGCACAGACATTGCTATTTACATATCTATTGCAATGGAACATGTTTTCATTGACCCAAAGTTGAAGTTTCATGTGGCTGACTTCACTTGTTGTAAATGAATGAAAAACTTTTGCAACGGGCATTAAAACAACGGTTCACATTTTTCTCCACTGCTTGTGTTCAACAAATGCAGCAAGCGCCTGTAATGAGGCTACGGGTTGTCTTTGCCTCCTGTTATCCAAAGCGGACTTTTAACAAGGGCGTTGTGACGACAATGCTGTCATGCGGCTCTGAGTATGAATACAACGTTGTCTGCATTCCGATTGCGATCTCACTCGCCCTGCTCCATGAATAATGCAAAGCTAGCTAGTCAGGTGATAAATTCTCGAGTGTAAATCCACAAAGCACATCAGTAAAGTGACTGTATTTTGACAGTACGTCGTCAGATGGAGAGCATTCTTACCAATCTGCAGGGAGCCGAGACAGGAAAACACTCCCATGTTAACAGCTCCACTAAGAAAAGGCTTGACGTCCTGAAGGATAAATGATCAGGGATGCTTTGTTTCTAATTTGGCCCTTCGCTGGGTGATCAGATCAAAACATGATCAAATTGCATTCACTGATAATGGGATCACGACGAGACAGGAAAATTGCACTGGTGGCTTTGGATCATGGACTACCAACCACCAGTTACAGTGATGCCCAATTATCTCAGCTGCTGGCTTCAAACATAATCCACTGGCAATCGCTCAGGTGATCATGGGTGCAATACAAAGGTGCACAACATAAAACAATAACAATGGCGCCGACCGTCCTCTGACAGTCAATGACATTTATAAAGATGTTCAAAGCAATTCTCCATTAAACCAATGTATAACTTAATTTTACATTGTTGCTTGAAACTGTACTGTGTCCTGTAGATTACAGCCTCTTAATTCTATAATACAGCGTATCACTGTGTCACTGTGCTTTACAGTGTATGGCAAAAGTTGACAGGTGCTGTGTAAGTCTCCATTCACCTTAACTTTCCGGAACTTTTACAGAATTGTTTGGAAGCTGAAAAAAACCCCCAAATGCATAGACATTTAATACACACAAATATCATGTAAACACATGACCAGTTAGAATGATGCTATCCTGAGCATGAATCAAACTTTATCCAAAAAGAGGTCTTTTTTAAAATTAATTCTTTATCTTGTAGGGACCAGAATTTTGTCCCCAGATGGACCATAAACAGATTTCCAATGTCCTGTTCTATTTTTAGATGTTTTAAAATTAAATTTTATTTCAATGCCATTTACGTGGTTTTGCATTTAAACTGATAATAACTACATGGACAAGAGATAGTCACAATTCTTTGTTCCACGTAGTCCTTTCTCATATTCAATAAAATAGATTAAAACGTATCCTCAAATTAGCATGAGTGCTGAAATTAGCATGTCCCTTTTAGTTCTTTGAGTAAAAAAAATCAACTTGACACCAGTGTACACATTCAAATATTAAAGTGAATCAAATAGCACAAATATCAGATAATCACTTGAAAGCATTTCAGCGGCAATTAGTGCATTTCCTATTTTTTTATGAAAGACAACTTGGACGACTACCCTAACCCTAACTGACACTATCTGGATTTCCACCCTGCTATTCCTAATAGGTAAAAACAGAAAAAATAATGGCAAAAGGCCATGTTTAAGCATCTTGCCGTCTGTGTTATGTGGTCATTTATGAATTTGTACTGCACAGAAAGAGAAAAAAAAAAGTAATTTGTGGTTGTGATCCGGTGATCCTGGAAAACCAAAGGAAGCGGAGAAGAAAATTCAAAGGACCATTAACAATGTAAGACTACCAGATCGCTGCTGTTTCATGGCTCACACCTATCACACGCTGTCAAGCTGCAGTTCATAACCCAGGGCTGCAGTATAGAGAATTATAACTTACAAAAGTGTCCCTGCCCTCTTTCCCTTTGACATATGTCCTGATAGATTTCGTGTTTGACTTTTGCCTTCCACTTTCCTTAATGGAATCATGTATTATATTTCTGTGACTTAGGCCAAATAAATGCTAGAACTACTTTTAGGCAGTAAGGACTAAAGTGTCATTGCCAGCTTTTTGGCATTGTTGCCAGGATATTGTATACATACAGTTTACACCATATGTGTCTGTGTGTGTGTGTGTGTGTATATATATAAGAATGAGAGAGATTCAGACAAAAACAAAGATTTCAGTGGTGCACAGGTGCATGCAGGCATATGTGTACATATGTTGCTGCGGCTGTGGCTGAGGGGGTAGTGCGGTCGTCCATTAACCCCAGGGTTGGTGGTTCGATCCCAGCTCCTGCTGTCCGCATGTCGAAGTGTCCCTGGGCAAGACACTGAACCCCGAG